>JANHGD010001569.1:11259-22178 GCA_027560375.1 Imantodes cenchoa
AACTGCCAAGGTTGAGAAACACTGCAATAGAGCCGCTTTTGGGGGGATATGTACCCTGAATAGGCTAAGATTGATCTAGTGGCCTCCTTCTGAGTGTAATCCATCAATGTTTCCAGGACAAACAGTAATGTGGTCTCCCCTACTGTTTCCACTTAGTAACTGGTCTGTAAGAACATATTGCATTCTGTTTATTTTTTTTAGTACTAGATTACTTTGGTAGTTCTTTGTTTCTTCATAATGATTAAGGGATTGAAAGTGGGCCATGATGTTAAATGATAGTTTCTTCTTCATATTTCCCAAAGGACTTAATCATGGTTAAAGGTTAGCTGTAAATTTAATTATAGTCAAAGCAAAGTTATGGTTCACTCAAAACCACAGCTATTGGCATACGCCTTGGTGACAATGAATCTCAGCTGCAGGAAGGGGAGTTTGGTTTAATTCAAAGAATGAAACTGTAAATGTTGATTTCTAGACGTGATGTTACTCTTTAATTGAAGATATTGGAAGAACACAGGCTTAATAAATACTGTGTTGTTTTTCTTTAGAAACTTGCAAGTATTTAGGGAGTGGGTCAGTCTTTTCCTGTTGCAATTCCCCCCCCCCCCAATTTTCTTGAAGCATTTACAGACCACTATTCAGTATAGGAACTAGGACTGATCAGAATGGTTATTACTGTATGTGTGATGATTGCCTCTCACACAGAATACAGGATATATGGTATTTCTATCCTCCTGGTGCTGCCTTCTGTTCGTTTTTTGGAAAATGACATTTGTGCACTACCAATATGTTTCAGGCATATGGAACATGATTTTATTTCTAGGATGTTGCTAGAGGAAGGTGCATGCCACTTATATAAGCAAAGAAAATCAAGCCACAATTGTTTTCTGTCAAGAAAGTTAAACTGATATGGAGATTATAAAACTGTCTTGATTGTTTTTTTCTGGTAAAATGGTTTGTGAAATGCACTAGAGCTCCACCAAACAATTACGAGAGAGAGAAAGTAATTCACTTCTCTCAGGGGTTTGGTGGACAGAAAAGAATTTAGTTGTTTGTTTATTAAATCTGCATCAGGTGCGTGGGAATGAAAAGGCTACTCAAACTTGCACATGTTTACAAATCAGCAAACCAATGGATTAAATAAGCAATTTGTAGGAATTGTTGCTGCCTTCTCCATGGCTTTCCTTGCCGGTACCATAGTTTGGTACTGCAAGAGTCTGCACTTTTTCCGGAATCAGGACTTACATTTGTTAAGACTGAATTATGAGTGGCAGAAGGAGGTAGGGGAGAAGTATATGAACCATGCCCCTGCTGCAGTTTGCTCTCATTACATAAAATCATGGCTTACTATTAATATGGAGGCTGGCATTATTGTAGTTAATCCAAGTGTAGGGAAACAGGGTCTTTTATTCTCTGGAAAAAAATGTGAATGGCTGTCTGTGCCCTCTCTTCCCAAACATATAGATGTCACTGCGTGTACAGTTATGTACATTAAATTAATACTGGTTAAGAATGTTGATAATGTTTCTGCAGAATTTACTGAATTAAAGAGAAAGTGTGACTTGTTTTACCTAAATCAAATCTGGGAAACAGGATAGATGGTTTCAAAGTTAAGTGAGTTTTTAGGTAACCGAGGAAAAATGTTTCAAGGCACATCCTAAGGGCTCATCTCTCAGAAATAAACTCTAGAATAGCTGACTTTAAGTCATATTAAATTTCAAATTAGTTATTTTTGGACATACTGTAATAGGTTGTGCCTCACTCTGGTCTCCTGAGTTAAAAATCAGCCAGGATATATTTTGGAAGAAAACTATTTGCAATGTCTTTTGGGATATAAAGTGTATGATTTGGTACACCTCATGAAAGAAGTAACTTTGAAGCTCAAGTTGAATACTGAAAAGGCGTTGTATATTAAAAAAAAGCATGATGTGATTAATTTGTGCTGACCAGCACAAGGGTCTGTGCTGCTGAGAAGTAATTGAATGGCTTGAAACTTAGCAATATAGTATAAGGCTTGTTCAAGGTTTATTCTCATGCACTTGGGTTGCAGTCCTAATGTTGTTGACTCCTTGGATAGTTCCTGTGACCAGCTGTTCTTGTGCCTCTGTCTGATCTTGACTGCAGCTTTCCCATCATCAGCTAAGAGCTGTGATACTGCTGGAAAGATTAATTGCATGACTGCTAAGGTAATTAAAAGTCTGTGAACACCCAACAAGGCAAAAACCTGTCGTTACTTTGATAGATATTTTTAAGGATGTATATATTTCTAAGGGCAATACCATCACTGTTCCAAGCGTTCAGTTGTTACCTGTATACAGTGTACAAATGATTTTCCTCTTGTTCAGAAGTTAGACTGAGAGTGCTAGTTGCAGGAACAGGGCCACAATGTTTGCACTGCAGAATTTCACATCTTTGGATTCCTTTTGATTTTTATAGCCAGAAGGGTAAGGAAGGTGTTACGTTTGGTTCAATAACTGGAAATACTCCCTATTCCCATGTTTTTCTAGTGTCTGTGATTTCTGTAAGAAGATATACATAATGGATTGTAATGGAATTAGATTAAAACATTTATATAGGGAACTCCAGCATTGCAGAGATGAATGTCAAAGAGTAAATGCTATAGCTACCAAAATGTCTCAGAACCATAGTGCTTTCAATTGAATTTGCTCTTTTTTCTGCATGCCCAGGCTCAAGATAGCTATCAATAAAAAGAGCAAAATACAAAACAGATTAATTTAAATTATGGTAAAATATGATGTAAAAACATCCCCCAAACAGATGGTAACCAATCTGCCAATGTTGTGCCTGAAAGGAGATGCATTTGCCAAACAGCATTTTCTTTCGTTTCTATAACATGATTTTGTTCTCAGTTATTTGGAAGTAATGCAGGTGGCAGTTCTGATCTCAGAAAGGCTAAGGGTGGGATTGATCTGAGAGACCTTGAGGAAAGTGCTGGAGGAAGCTGAAAAATATCTCAGAACAACACTAGCAAACTACTTTCATGCTGTTGAGGTTGACCTGGGGGAGATTTCATTTTTACTTTATTTGGAAGCAATATCCAGGATGTTCAGATGAGTTTACTTCCAAGTCAGTCTGACTAGGATTGCAGTCTGGGATGAATTTTCCAAGATCAAAATTGGACTGGTTTCTGGATGTTTACGGTGAGGAAAGACGATATTTTTTTTCTTCCCATCAGATGGGCCAGTGACGTGTCTGCTTTCCCCCCCAGTACTTCATGGTTATATTTTTGTTACTGAAGTTGCTACCCTGTTTTCCCCAAAATAAGACATCCTCTGATAATAAGCCCAGTCGGACTTTTGAGCGCATGGCAATAAGGCCAAACGTTTATCTCAGAGTTCAAAAACATATAAGACAGGGTCTTATTTTCAGGGAAACATGGTAGGTTTTTATGGATGTTTTTGCTCTTGCTGGTTTAAGCACATACGTTTAGGATTCTGTGGACTATCTATGAAAAGGTGATGGAAGAGTTATGAGCAGTTTCTCTTCATTGTGGTGCAGTCCTGGCATATGATGTTCCCATCCATATTTAGTGCTGCCCTCTAAATCCAAAGTTGGAGATCCACTTTGCTTTGATTTCCAACTTTGGTTTGAAGGATAAATGCTATTCATAATTAATGATGACATAACACATGATGAAATGTTGTTAAATAATTTATATACAAGAGGAAAGAGCAAGGTGAGCTGACTCAGATACAGTGAAAAATCATGATGTCAACCAACTTGTACGAATCTAAGCTTGTAGACTCATCCTTTGCTGCACCAGTGAGGGTACAGAAGAATATATAGACCCACGAGCTTTACACAATTTTGTTTTTGTAATGTGACCTTTTGTGAATTATCTATAATAAGCTCTTAACGTGGAATGTAGTGGTCTGGAGTAGTGGTTGAAGGAAGGTAATGTTTTTAACTGAGAAGGGAAGAGGTTATATTTTTTAAAGATTTCTAAATGACCTGTGGAATTTAATTCTTAGCTTTTATCATTATTATTATTATGTTTATTTGGCAACAGATTATCTACAAGTTACATAAATGTATCATTGCGGCAGCTTGCCATTCCATCTGCTGACACATTTATCTACCCATAATTATGCTTTTGAGTTACAAAGGGAAAGAGAGAGAGAGAAAATATTTATACAGTATGCACTTAGTTCTACATAATATTAGTATGAAAAATAAGATTTTTGGATTTAAGAAGTTGATATTATTAGGTTCCTAATCATACTCATGAGAATACACTTCAAAATCCTTGGAAATAAGCCAGTTATGTTTTCTTGTTTAAAACATTTATACAGTCACTTAACAAATTCTGGGTGGCTCCCAATCAACAATTAAAACATCAATAATGCAATGTAACACATATGTTTACTGGAACATAAACATAAAAACATTAAGTTTCTACATGCCATCCCTCGTTAAATTGTTTATCCACCTTACCGTATACCAATGCTTGGGGGGAAAATCCAAGTCATGTGTTTTTTGGAAGGCTGGGAGAGTGAACTTCATAGGGAAAAATATAGCCTAGGGCAGGAGCTGTCACAGAAAAGGCATGCTTCCTAGTTCCGATAAGATGGTAATGTTTAAGGGAAGGGACTAGCAACGTGCCCACTCCATCTGCTAAGACTGTCCTTAGGGAGAGGTGATCTCGCAGATAACCTGGCCTTTTGTCTGGCTCCTTCCTTCCCCTTTGCCCATCAATTGCAGATTGGTAGAATTGAGATCTGACAAGCAATCCAGTATAGGTAACATTACCTTTTTAGCGCTCTCTCCACTAAATTGTGGAATTTCTCAAAGCTGTTACTAATATGTTTTACGAAATATAAACATTAATGGTACAAGCAAATATGCCCATGATGGGAACGCAGCCTAAGGCTTTGAAAAAGGTGTTATCGATGAAACAGAACCTCCTACCTTTATTCACACATCGTAAAAATAGTCCTAAAAGATGCGGATACCTATCAACGCAGGTTTTCACAGTAGTATCAGTCTATTGGTGATTTGTGCTGCTACTTAATTTTCTTCCACTCCCATCCACAATGTTTTGTTATTACTAATTAGGAACATTGATTAAAATTCCAGTTCTGAATATAACCCTTTTTAAAATTTGGCATCTGTAGATAATAAGGACAAATAACATATGCTTATCAAACAATGTCTTACTTTAAAGTAATTCAAAAGCATTCCATTTTTTTTTCATTTGTCTTTTCTAAACCAATTTTGTAGAGTTCTTTTTGGGTCTGCCTGGCAGATTAATTTAAAGAAATGAATGTGAATAGAAGGACTTGTTTCCCAAGGGGAACGAAGCATTAGCTTGCTTCTCAAGGCACATGTCGCTTTCTCCTGAGGATCCAGTACCCTGAAGAATTAATTGTTGTAGTGTTCTGTCTCTGAGGAGCAGCGTATTTTACTGAAGGCTGAAAGTTACATAAAACACATGGCTACAATTAGTCAGGATGTTTTTATTCAGTTTATCAGTAGTTATAAAGATGAAGTATTTAAAAAGATCTTTAGCATAATAGTCCTAGGTATAAATATACACTGAATGGGATTGCAAAGCCTGGAAATGGTAAGAACATTCCAGAAAGATCCCTTGTAACTGTTTGTGGCTATTGTAAGATCCTAGAAACTCTATTTTTAGATGACAGTCAGTTCCAGCTGCCACATCAGTCCATGATTTGAAGCAGTAGTGGGTTTCTAAATCCTGTCGCTACCGCTTCGCTCATACATGTGCAACGCTTCTGTGCATGCGCAGAAGTGTCCCGGGCGGGTAGGCGGAGTTTTCTGCCACTGCTGCTACCGGTTCACTGAACTGGGCCAAATCGGGAGCAACCCACTGCTGGTTTGATGTATCCATACAGCAAATATAAAATAAAATCATGCTTGTTAGCTGCCCAGAGTCTTCTGGGAATGGGCGGCATACAAATTTATTAAACAAATAAATAAAATCATTATATTTGAAAACTTGTAGGTAGCTAGTGATTACTCACTCACCCAACTTGATTTGTTGGTTTTCATTTCCCAGCTGATCAACACCATCAGTTTTAGATGTGTTCCAGGGCCAACCAATGATGCTACCATTTTGTAGATCATAATTTAACATTCTTTGTCCGAATCCACAAGCATATTCTTCCTCAAAAATTCTGATTTCGTGTGAATGATTAAGCGTTTTGGGGCTTGGTGTGACATTTCAACCAAACAAAAAAGTCCATGCAGAAGAATAGTATATTCCTTCTGTATCTGATTGTGGCTCAGTCAAGTGTAACTTTGTATATCATTTAGAATCTCCTTCTGTCCCATTGACTTGCAAATTAAATATGGATCCTAAATCAAGGCAATCTGTTTGTTTGCTAGATAAAACAGGCAACCTACTTTGTGACTGTATTTCCTTGATTTGATTACAGAATCAGAAACAACATGAAAATCCAGCTTTTCCTCTTTGCTTTTATAATGGATGTGTGTTTCCAGGTGTACACATATGCACATATGCGCAGTGTGGTACAGGAGTGTCATTTTTCTTGATATGGTTTTATAAGTGTACTATTGTTCTTGGTGTTTGCACAAAGTTTTAATTTTAACCCACTTCCTGCATACACACACACACACACACACACCATATTTTTTGGAGTATAAGACGCACTGGAGTATAAAACACACCTTAGTTTTTGGGGAGGAAAATAGGGGGGGAAAAATCTTCCTACCAGGTATTCATCTGGCTAGGGTCTTTAGTCTGGTCACCTTCAGCACATTATTTTATCCCCTGGTGAGGGCTTAAAAAAACCTTATTTGGAGAGAGTAACAATGAAAGAGCCAGTAAGAACTAGCACCTGGTTAGGGCTGGAAATTAGCATCTGGTTAGGGCTGGAAAGAAACTTATTCGGAGCAAGTAGAGCAATGAAAAAAAGCCTGCAAAGACTTATGGCTGGAAAAACATTCTTTGGAGAGATAACAGTGAAAGAGTCAGCAAGCGGGTAAGAGCTGGGAAGACTGTTAGCACCTCGTTAGGGCTGGAAAGAAAGCTTTGAAAAAGCGACATTCAGAGTGTAAGACGCACCCAAATTTTCAGCCTCTTTTAGGGAGGAAAAAGGTGTGTATTATATTCCAAAAAATACAGTATATATCTCAAAACAACAGTGTTTTGATTCTTTTTATTCTCCTTCATTTTTAAAAAATCTATCTATCTTTGTTTCCGGGGACGTAAATAAAACTAAGACTTTAAGATTCTTGCTAACAGAAAACAGCAAAAGAGTTTTCTGGCACCTTAGAGCCAATTATTATTGCCTAAGCTTTTGTGGATCACAGTCTGCATTATCAAATTCATGAAATATTACAAAAGTAGTCAAAATTGTCCTGTTGACAATTTTGGTTATTAATATGGTTATTAATGGTTATTAACAAAAGAGTAGCTAGCTATGACAGAGGCCTTCTTTTATTGAGGTACTGCTAATACATGCCGGGTGATTAAAGATGTTGGTCTGTCATACTTTTCATTCTTTCTCACCTTTTCTTTTATTTCCCCCTCCTGCCATTCTTCACATTTCTCAAACCTGCACTGATAAAGTGGCATATTCTCCACAAAGATCTGCCAACTGAGACAATCACCAAATCTCTGAGGTGTCACAAGACTTAGTTGTTTTATTTAGATAATTATGGAGCTTAGCTATTATGGATGGATTATTATTGTTTTTTGCAATGTTTGTGTTGCATTTCAATTAGCAGATACTCTTTTCTTTCAGCTCAGGCTCCTATGTCTTTACAGGCAAGGGTTGAATCTTTCTTTGTTGCAGTTGAGAACCTGAAGAAAATAGTGGTATGAGATGGATAAGAGCTAAGCAAAAAGGCGTATGTGGGGAAATTGATTTTATTAAACAGAAAAACAAAAGTTCTAAGAAGTTGTCACAATTTGTGGTGCTTCTTCATCAAAGAAATACCTTAGAAACTATTTTATCTTGCTCAAAAGGAAATTGTTGGTTCCTTAGTTGCCATAAAATATAAAGAACAATAACCAAAGGATTAAGAATCTGGAGCAACTTCAGAGTGAGCAAAAGATACAGTGTATAGTAATGTAAAAGAGGTTCAATCTGTGAAGTTAAAATATGGGAAGATCAGGAGTAGCAAAATAAACTTATTTATAGAGTGCATAGGTGTAAAGGGAGGAATTGACTGCTTTTAAAATGAAAGAGATAGACAACAGTAAGGTGAGTTGTAGAAAATGTCACAAGACAATGAAGCATGAGGATGTAAGTGATGTTCTGCTTGTGGGAATGTAGCTGAATTTTGTGGCAACAAAAAATAGGATTAATTAGGCATTTGGTCTGAGCAGTAAAACAGCTTATTGAGCTGAGCCAGAGTCATGGATCGCCCAGAATCCAAGTTGTATCTGCATGTTGCAATAACCACAGTTACCTGAAGTCTCACTGAACTTAGTGGCTTTACTTCTGAATCAATGTTTTTAGGATTGTATCATTAATGAAAAAATGTTGGTGCATTGATACGTCTAAGCTGCCAAAACTTTAATTCCAGGTTCTGTGTATGAAATTAAAGAGAAAAAAAAGGTTGCTGCATGAACATTGTAGGTATTTTATGCTGTTTATTTTCCATCCTTTTCCATGAGGCTCTCACAGATTGTTTCGGGATGGGTTGCTCAGCAGTTTCAATCCGCTGGAACCTTCTGGGGCTTGAACTTTGAAACAAGCTGTTACGTTATCTAAATACAACATTGGATTTTAAGATGGTGGCTTTATAATTCAATTTTAAATTATATAAAATACTATAACAATGTGAGGGGTGTACATGTCAGAATTTTAGAATAATGTCCAGAATGCTAAATAATATCCAGAATTATATTGTTGGAGTGGGTGAGAAGCTGCTTTGAAATAAGATTGTAATGTTCTTATGTCCCATTTAATAAGAACTGGTAGTTTTTTACTACAATATTCCCTTGGGTTGGCTGTCCAGGATTCAATAGTTCAAAAGTTACTTAGTGCAAGTAGTTTTGAAAACCTGTTTTTCAAATTTCTTGTAAATAAAAGTGTCTGTGTGTGTCTGTGTGTGTGTGTTTAAACATCCTAATTGTTGACCTGCAGGGTTAGTGCTGGTCTCTCTTTAGTACGAAGCTGCTGGCCATAATGTTGGAACATGTTTGTAAGGAACATACATTAACGCTAAGAAAATTCCTAGCTTGTACCAAGAGAAATCCTGAACATATAAGCACATAGCTATCATTAGACTGATGAGCATACCGTGGCATACTTGGTTGAGCTTTTCCACTTTTAAGAAAATGCAAATGCATTGTTATATATTCAATAATTGTTGCAAAATATTAGACAAACAAGTATCAAAACGGTTGTAAATATTTGCTAAGTACTTTATAATATCAGAAATATGAAGATGTTCCTTTTAAGAAAAATATTTCTATTGGAAATATTTCAGGGAACAACCACAACACATATATTCTTAAGAACTTCTGGTGGGAAATGTTTTGTCTTGCTATGCAAAGAGGCCACATAGCAATTGCACAGCAATTAATTTACTTGCTGTTTAAACCCTTACTGTATCGCTTACTATCCCATTTTAGAAATGCTTGTCAAATGTTACACTAGGCCCATTTATAGTATGAAGTCTAGAGTCATTTCCGGATAAAAGCATGAATTTTTTTTTTATTTATACAGTTGACTAGCTGTGACCATTGGAAGATATTTGAGGAATTACAGCAATGGGATTTTATTCTGAAAAATAAATGATACAGGAATTGAATCTCAATTTAGAAGTATCTTGTGGAATGTCATTTGGTATATGAAGTGTTACAGTTAGGATAAATGGATACCAGAGCATTTCTGATTTATCTACTTTCTGGTCCAGTTATCTGTCCTATGGTGGTGAAATTTTGTGACCTTTTTTTGCATACATCTAACTGGAAGCTGGAAATAAGTGTTTGAGGTAACATATGCATTTGCATTCATTGCTTAATCCTTCTTATGCATTAAATGTCTGAGTTTGATTATTGATCAGAAGAATATGGTTAGCTACTTTAAGAAAAATAAATGATGACATGGGAAAAATAATGAATAATTTCTCCCTGCTTCCTTACTGCATATTTTTGCAATATGTTGGTGGAATTTACAAAGTAGAAGCCAAAGTAATATTGATAGTATATGATTTTGGGATTATATGCAAGTGTTACATATTCTTGCCTAGAAAGAACCCAGACTTTTAATACAAAAACATGACACAGTTTAATCTTTATTTATGAAAGTGCAATAGCTGGACATGAATAAATGCATTTCAACTCAGATGGATGATGTGACAGAATAGTTCCACCTCTTTGTGTAGAGTGTGGCTTACATTTTAGAGATACAGTATTCAAAGATTGGAGTCATTCCTCCACCCCCCCTTCTCCAGCATGTTCATGCTTGATTTGCTTCTTGTAGCATGTTACAGAAATTGCATCTGCTCCCAAAGAGGTACAGAATTGTACAGGAAATGAAATGCTTCTGATGCCTAGATGTGCAAAATAGAGTTCATGCAGTGGTGGGTTGCTCCCGGTTTGCCCTGGTTCTAAAGAACTGGTAGCGCCAGCGGCGGGAAGGTCTATCTACCTGCCCAGGACACTTCTGTGCATGCGCAGAAGCGGTGCACGCAAGCGAACATGCAAAACAATAGTAAAGGGTTTTAGAACCCACTACTAAATTTATTGTGCTACCCCTAAAAAATATTCTTGTGAAACTTGATAAGCACACGGCAGGTGAGTCAGTGGCCATGTTGCTAGGACCAGACATAATTTATTAATATGATGTTAGAAAATCTACTACTTGTCCCCCCCTCCCCAAAGTTTCTTAATCTCAGCAGTGTTTTTGTAGAGACGGGGAGAATAGGAAATGGTAGTGATAAGTTCTCTGAGTGACTTG
>JANHGD010001569.1:54421-68182 GCA_027560375.1 Imantodes cenchoa
AAAAATGGCGCCGTCCTTCACGGCCCGGAGCCGGTGGCTCCGGAGCCGTGAAGTCATTTTTCTCGTTTCACCCCCACACAGTGTGGAGCGTGGGGGTAGGATAGCACCTCTGGTTGTCTATGTGACTTATAGCAGTAGCTTTTATATTTGGACATAAGTAACCTCCTTGAACAATTCAACTTTATTCATGTTAATATTGTAGGAAAAGGGAATGCCAATTCTTTACAAATTTCTTTTAGAATATCTTTATATTGCCCTGACCACTGGTATCAGTTTCAGAGGAGTATAGCATTGAATTCATCAAAAGTGATTTAAGTAATCCTTAGGAAATATTTCTCTTTGTCTTATATAAATGTCTTATGTTATATGTCTTATATATATGATACATAATACATAAGACATATATATGTCATATTATATTATAATATGACATATTATATTATAAATATAATATATAATACATATTATATTATACATAATACATATTATATTATATATATAATACATAAGACATAAGACATATATACGGTATATCTTATATATATATGTCTTATGTCTATGTCTGTGTGAAAGCTAGTTTGGTGTAGTGCTTAAGGTATCAGACTAAAAATCAGGATATCTTGAGTTCTAGTCCTGCCTTAGGCACAAAGTTAGATGGGTAACCTTGGGCCAGTCACTTTGTCTCAGCCCTAGGAAGAAGGCAATGCAATCCACTTCTGAAAAAGCTGGCCAAATTGCAGGGATTTGTTCAGACATTCTCCAAGAATTGGACATGATTGAACAGAAGAAAAAGTATAATAATATGTATGCACATGTAACATATACGACTTTTCTCTGAAAATACTGTACATTATCTAAAGGTAAAGGTTCCCCCGCACATGCGTGCTAGTTATTTCCAGCTCTAAGAGCAGTGCTCATCTCCGTTTCTAAGCCGAAGAACCAGCGCTGTCTGAAGACGTCTCCGTAGTCATGTGGCCAGCATAACTATACGCTGAAGTATCTAACAACTGCCTAATTGTTAACTTAAAAAAAAACAAACCTTTTTATAGGGGAGTGGAAGAATACAAATATGCTTGGAGCCATATCAGCAATAGATTTCATGCTAGAACAAAGTAACTCTTTGTTACATTTTGTGTTGTTGACTTGTTTTAATGTGGATTCAATCTCTGATTAGTGGTTTGGAAGTAAAAATAATGGGCAGTCCCTATTTAGCCAACACAGTTATGACATTTGTGTAAATGCTTTTTGAGGTCACTGTGTTTACCGTAAGCACCAGTTCCTTGTACTAAAGTTTTTCATCATGCCTTCAACTTTAGCTGCAGCCCATGAGCATTAGGGAAAAATTAATATGCTGCAATCGATCATATTTCCTTCCTAAATGTTATGGGGTAATTTTTTCTCCAAATTATTTTTAATGTTAGGTATTTCCAGTGACCATGAAAGCTAAATGCACCGTAGTAGCTGTCTTTGTGACTGAACTATGACTTAATTAGACAAGTTGTTTAGAGGATCATTTGCATTATGTTAAAGTAAAATCTTTGAAGTTCATCAAAATGGTGATAAAGGGGGAAAGAAGAGGTATCTGTCACACAGACCAATTTCTCCTGTGAGCTTCTGAATCTTCCCACCACTTGACCGTAGAGCAGTTGGAATGAAAAGTCCTTTCAGCTACTGGCATGTTTTTAGGTCAAGCTGAATTTTCTTTGCAGTTCCTTTCTATAACAGTCCAGTTCTATGGGGTATTTTCTGAAGTACACCGGTGCTTTCATCATGTCAAAATGTATTTACTCAAGTAGTGCTGCAGCAAGACAATAAGCTCTTGTCATGAGGATAATAAAAACAGATGAAAGCTTTTGGAGTTGGCTGGTTGTACAGGTAAACCTGTACTAGCCATAATGTTATCTCCGTGCTTCAAAATAATGTACATAATCTAAAAGCCTTCCACTGTCAGAAGAATCATGAAAGTCCCCAGCCTCTAAAAGTACTTAACATTAGCATATTTGAATGTAGATTTAATTGAGTTCACCGTAGCTTATTCCCAGTTGTGTGGCTTTCCTCTTTCTCTTAACACTTTACCTCTAGGAAAAGAGCAGATCTTGTTTTGGTTATGGTTATGGGAGAAAAGGGGCACAAAAATAGGGGTGCCTTCTTTAAACAGCTTCCACTTGTGATGGAGACCAGCTGGAGGGAGAGTTTCCTTTGCAATTGACAAATTCTCCCTCCCCTCCCTTGGTAGCAGAAGCTACAGTATTTTTCTGAATATAAGACGTAGCTTTTCCCCCCTAAAAGAGGCTGAAAATAATAATGGGTGCATCTTATACTCCGAATGTAGCTTTTTTGAAGCTTTTTTTCCTCAGCCCTAACGAGGTGCTAATTATCTTCCCTGCTTGCAGGCTTGTTTTCATTGCTACTGTGAAGTTTTTTTTTCCAGCCCTAAGTCTTTGCAGGATTGTTTCCATTGCTATTCCCTCTGGAAAAAGATTTTTTCAGCCCTAACCAGGGGATAAAATGATGTGCTGAAACTGACCAGACTAAGGACACTAGCTAGATGAATACCTGGTAGGTAGATTTCCCCCCCCCCCCTGTTTTCTTCCCCCAAAACTAAGGTGCATCTTATATTCCAGTGCGTCTTATACTTCGAAAAATACGGTATTTAAAAGAGACCATTCTTCTCTTAGCCTCTCCTTTGCAAAGAATGGATTAGGCTTGCATATCTAAAACCTACGGTAGTACTGTACTTTAGGGAGAAATGCATTTACTATTTTTTTTTAAAAGGGTGGTCCAACTCTATTAAAGAGGGGGAAAAAACCTTTCCTTCTTAAATTCTCTTCCCTTGAGAAATAATTTTAATATTGCTATGTTATGGTTGCTAGCTATTTCCTTTTTTGTTTAATTTTCCTCACCCTTGTGTTTGCCTGTTGCATTCCTGGGCTCTCTCTTTTTTTTTTTTTGTATCTTTGAAAAGACACTCATGACACCTAACTAAAGACAAAAAGAGAGAGAAAATTTTGCTTAGAGCAAATAGATTTCATTTGTATTATTGTTTGCTTGCTCCTTGCCCTATATTTGATGAGACTGGGGTTTGATGATGCAAATGTTTTTTCAAACATGAAAATATGAGACATATTAAATTCTAACTGATTATATTTTGTTCTTTTGAAATTGAGAGCACTTTTCTCCATCTCAGCTACAGCCAATATTTTAACCATAGTGTGATAACTAAAAACAAAACTAAAATATTGTTTAAAGCAGCTGAAGAAAAAACACATTGCTTGTACGTCTCTTTTGTTATAATTTGGATTCATTTCCTGAAAGTTAAATTAAGAGCAAATCCTTAAAAACATCTAAATTGGCTGTTAAACTTGCAAGAACCACAGAAGATAGAGCTGTCTCTTGGAAAATCTTTGCCTTGTAAGCATTCCCTCTCTATTTTTCCAATGAGATGTTTGTTTTTATAACCTTGAACGAGCAGGAGAAAAAAGTGGCTATATTCATTTCCTTGACCCAGATTACAGTGAATTACCTGGCAAAGGTTTACAGAGCTGTATAGTAGCTACAGTGCTAAATTCAGTTATGATGGTGCTTGCTTTTTTCCAGTATGTAATGCAGGCATTCAGTACATTGTGTACTTTCGTATCTTCTCCATTGTGGTGGATATAGCATCCAGGAATGGGTTAACTCCATCTGCTTGCTGATTGGACTGAGTCTGTCAATGCTGTTTAGGTCACGCCTCTGTTGCTACCCTTGGCAGCTTTTTGACTCAGTTGCTCAGCTAGGACGGTTGTGCCAACCATTCCTCCTGTTTGAGATTAAGCATTCCTGGATTCTATATTCATCAGATTTCCCATTCCATCGGAATTACTATTCTGTGAGTCTGACGGCTGACTTTTTCCTCATATTCCTCATATTGAAGGAAGAGTCCGGAATGGGTTACTCTAGCCCCATAACTGGGTTGAATTTTGTGACGATCCGTCTCCCTGATGACATTTCTTCAGTTGTTCAGCTCAGTCCTCAGCTCATGCATGCTTTCCTTTCAGCTCCTGTGAGCTTTGGGTTGTTCAATTGTTTTGTGTATATATCCATCATGGACTTTCTCTGAATTTCCCTGAATTTTTGTTTCTTTCTGCATTGAGTCCTTCGGGAGTGGGGCGGCATAACAGTATGAACAAACAAACAAACAAACAAACAAACAAACAAACAAATAAATAAATAAATGAATGATGGGTTTTTTTTTTACTTCTTGGAGGATTCCTTTAACTGTGAGTGCCTGCCTTGCGCTGCCTTTGGGTGCCCAAGCAGGCTATTCCTTTAATTTTTTGGCTCACTGCGAGATTTGTTCTAGAGCAGGGATTTTAACATCTATCGCCCTGCTCTATTTTTGGATCACTTGTCTGAATCCGGAGGCAGTCGGTTCGCGCCATCGCTGAATTTCAAGCAGTTCCCTTCGAGGGCTGCTAGAACAGATCCGATGGAGAAAGGGCCTGGCCATTTGATTCTAATTTTGGCCTGAGGGTTACTCTGATGCCAGCAGGATTTTGGGAGCGCTCTGTGTTGCCAGTGTTGCTTTGCCTTGTGGCTTAGCTGCCTCCGGTTTTGGCATTTTGTGCTCGAGGACCATTGGGCTCTTCATCATCGACGTGGCCATTTTGTTTGCTGGGATTTTTTTGCGTGAACATGATTAGTGACCCGCTGGTGACGTTATGATGATGTCACTGACCCAGTTCGGTCGGTGCCAGTCCATGGGCGCCACCATCTTTTTTTTTTAATCTAAAAAATAATAATTCTGAATTTTTTTTAAAAAAATTCTTCTGAGCATGTGCAGAAGCTGAATTTCCAGTACTGTGCATGCGGCCACCATCTTGTTTTCTGCTTTTTTATTTTTTATTATTTTTTTGCCACTACGCATGCATACGCATGCAACTCGCCCACACGCCCTGGAGGCGCTCCCATACAGTGTAGGAGAAAGCGAACTGGCAGCAAGGTAAGTAGGAACCCATCCCTGAAGTATTTTTTAGGAAATATGCATATTGATGATACTTCACATATGCACAGAATTGTAAATTGCTGGTTAAATAATTAGCAAAAAATCTGTGATGGTCTTTTAAATAGCAAGGGAGCAGAGAATTGTAGTTCAGCAACATATCTGCTGCTAAACCCGATCTGACAAGCAAGTTCCCTCCGGATGTGTTGGACTTCAGTTCCATAATTTCAAAAGACATCTTAGAAGTTATTGTAAGTTGTTGTAAATGTTGGATAATATAAAAGAGTATTTTGAATTTTGATTGGGGTTTGAAAGTGTGTGAGAAATAGCTTTTTATGGGGACTTTTGTAAGTAAAGATGACTTACCTTATTAAATGGTGGAAATATTACCTGACTGCAAATCCAGTTCATAGGAAGAAGATACCAACTTTGCTGTCCTGTAGGATATATTAGGAAGCCCAAGAGAACTAGATGAGGAATATAGAGAAAAATACCAGTTGCTTCTCCTTATTTTATCTGCTGTTGCTTTAGATTTTTGACTACTTTAAATTCATCAGGACTTTACAGTACAGTACAATACAATACAATAAACAAGGAGAGAGAGGAGGGGGGGGGGAGAGAGAGAGAGAGAGAGAGAGAGAGAATAAAGATTAATTTGATTTGATTTGAAATGCTCAACATCACATTATATACAAACAGCATGTTGCAGACTATAAGCATACAAAATGCATGCCTGTTGTTTTCTTTTCTTAGAATGAGATTATGATACTCCATTAAGAGAGACATGAAATATTCTCCACAACTAGCATTGCTTTTCCTTTAAAGGAGAAAATTTCATCTCTAAGAAACGTCCATTCAAAGTGGAATCTGAATTATCAAATCTTTCAACCACTCAATATTTGTAAAGGATTAATGTGGTGTGAGAGATTAAAATATCAGAGCGGCTATATTTCAGTCACCTCTTTCATTGTCAGTTACAAATGTGGATTAATGAGCCAGGAATATTTGCTAATTATATATGGATTTTCTCTTTAAAATTCTGGATTAATAACAGCCTTTTTTTTCTAGAGGTATTTTAAGGTCAAACTTTGGACTGGACATCAAGGCTTGATCAGTTCTTTCCGTTATGACATTTAGGGGACTTTGGGACTTGAGCTGCCCTTGCTATGACATTAAATAGGATCTTTCTCTGCCACAATTGTTTACCTTTCTTGAAATTAACTGGAATGAGGTGGGCTGATTGGGGAAGCTGATATGATGCAGAAGATTATGTTGAGGATGGATTAATTTAAGTTCAGCAGTGGTTTAATGGTTGCTACGGTGCTTGTTTGGCATGGTGAAGAGAAATATAGAAGTATGTTCCAGATCCAATCATCCCTGGAAGCTGTAATAAAACAAGAACAACTTCTCTACTGTCCTCAGAGGTATATCTGTGTTTTCCTCACAGATTGGATGAATGTGATAATGGCTGTTCAGTTAAGATCTGCCAAGGTTCTTCTGGCCTGATGCAGGAGACATTAATCCTTCTGATCTAAAATTTGGGAGCTCTTGCTGTTTCATTCCGAATATGAAGTTCAAATTAATTTCCCCCATAAACATTTGTTAAGTTTCAACAAAAGATAAAATATAAGGAAAAAGAAAGAAAATAGTTAGAAAAAGAAAAGATTATAAGAAGAGCAAAATTAGTGTAGAAAAGAAAAAAGGAAGAAATAGAAAAAGAGTAGCTTCCAACTTTCTTTAGTGCAGCTACAAATAAAAAACACATTAACTTCTTATTCTAAAATTAACAGTTGTACACAGTTCTGCTTGTCAAATCCTAACATTAAAATTTCATTTCTCTCACGTTCATGTAAAAAGTCCAAAAATAGTTTCCAAGCAGAAACAAAGCTAGACAGTCTTTTCTGTAATCAAAGTAGTCAATTTTGCCATCTCAGCCAATTCCATTAATGTCACCATCCATTTTTCCATTGTAGGAATTTTTAAGTTCTTCCATAACTGCGTATAGAGAAGTCATGCTGCTGTTGTCACATATAGAAACAAAATCCCATGTTAGATAGAAACATAGTCCCATGTTCAGGTCAGATTACTTTTTAGATGTTTAAGAAGTATTTGATAATTTATTTGTTTACTGTATCTTGTTTTCTATATAATGTATCTTTTTAATGTGGCTTTTGTAGGGATCGTAGGAAATGTTAACAGGGTTGTCTTTAAAGTTGCTTTTTATCAGTGGGGCATGGACATTTTAAAGTTTTCAAACATTTCATGATTTCCTTATAATTACAGATGAATGGAACCGCCCAGTTTAAATGGTTGGCAGACTGATATAATGACTCTTTGTCAAATATCTGGAGTAGCTAATTGCAGTAAGAAAAACTGAGCCCTGGGATTTAGGGTGTTTTATCTCCGACTCGGGAAATTTTGTGCATCCAGTTGCTACCATCTTGGGTGGAGCAAAATTTCCTCGGCCTAAAAGACCTATTGTATTAATCTATTTCACATTATCTAAAAGCATTGGGGTTGGGTTTTCTTTTTTTGTTTTTTCTTTTGCCTCCTCTACGCACTCTCTAGTTTATTACCAGTATAGCATGAAAATGGTTTCCAGAAATATCCCATCTCAAAGCACACACATTTTAGCTCCTGGCACTCAGATAACATCTCTGTAATAGCCAGAGTAAACGTACTGTTACTGCACACAGTAACAAAATATTAACACTGCTGCCATTATGCAGGATGGCATTCTGTGGCAGATAATTAAGGAAAATTTGGTTGCTACGGTCTTTGAAAGTTTGGAGGGAACAAGTAGGTGGCCCTAAGCCCTATCCCAGATATTTCCTACTGAGTCTTAAAGAAATGTTGAGGACTAATCTGTGGGTTAGTTGCTCCGTCTGATGGGAACCACATTCAGCACACTTTTTATCCCCCATTTTAATTTCAGAGGGATTAATTGCTTTTGTTGATAAGTTATATAACATTGGAAGATGGACCAGAAGAGCAATAAATCCAGTATTGATTTTTTTTTAAAAAAGTGGTGCTAAGGAATAGAATTGATGAGTCACTTTAATTAGATTAGTACTTCTGTGCATATTAATTAAGGCTTCCTTCAGTGCCTGAGGGAACCCTCTTTTAGTAAATTGTTGTCTGGAATTTGAAGAAGAATAGATATTCCTAAATCATGGGTGTGACTCTTGGTATAAATAAAACTTTTGAGTTTGTGTTGAACTACTAATCAGATGCAGATTCTGTGCATGATCCCTCAGAAATTAATTCCCAGCCTAGGGCTATCAAAGTATGATACATCTTGAGATGTTCACCTCAAGATCCAGGAGCCCTCCTGTAGGGAATGAGAGACATTTTCTGGACACTTGAACCAAAATTTAGCTTTACATCATGTAGAAAGAAAGCCTTGCAGTGGCCAACATGAGCTCTTCCTTCCCTTAGTTTTTTTTTCCTCCCTGGGACTTTTAGGCAGCTTGAAGAGTACTACTGAACCATACCTAGTCTCCAGTATTAATACTGAGTGTGGACGTGGAGGAAAACACTTTGTGTCATGTGATATAGCAGAGAAGAAGATTTTGCAGCTGGTGGAGTTGTACATTTAGCAAGTGACAAATACAAACAGGAGTAGACTAAAAGGGGAAGCAGAAGCCAGCAGTTTCACCACTCCAGCAGAGACAGTGAGAGCTTACACTAGCCAGCAGCTAGTAAAGCACCTTCACCACCCCTTCAAAAAAAAAAAAAAAAAAAAAAAAAAGGCAAAGCCAGCACTTCAGCAGCAGTTCAGAACAGCAGCTAAAAGTAACTGAAGGCAACTAACTTGAAGGTGCCTAAATGGTAGCTAAAGACTTTGTTATATGCTTAGGCAAATGAGAACATAATTGTTTATAGGACCGTTTAGGAATTAGATAAACACATTGTCATAGACATAAGTACAGTAGATTGGTGATGTCATTGAAATCTTTCCCCAGTTCCTGAAGGCTGTGGAGGTCTGGATAGGATAGAACAGGTTGAAATTGAATCTTGGGAAGACAGAGTTACTGATTGTCCATATGGCCTGCTCCAGTGGTGTCTCTTGATGGGGAACCACTATCCCTGAAAGAACAGGTCCGTGATTTGGGGTTTCTTCCTGCACTTGTGGTTCCTGCTGGAATAGCAGACTGTGGCCAGAGTGGCACTTTGCTCGGTCATGCCAAGGTCAGAAGAAGCTTGCTACAATGGCTCATACTGTTATCACTACTGTAACACATTCTCCATAGTGGGTGGAGATAGCATCCAGGAATGGGGCTTAATGTCTGATCAGCCCGCCTTTGTGGGCCTTTTTTGACCATCAGTATTCAGATCATTACTATTCACGGCTAGAAATGCTGCCAAGATGGGACCCAGTCAGGCGACACAGGAACAGGTCCTAGGCCTCCAGGGCCCGACTGACCCCACTCTTTGCTGAGCCCATAGTAGAAAAGGAGGTGGTCCCCTTCCCCAGGGTTTTCCTGGACATCATGCAGAGGCAATGGTCTTCTCCAGGGCAGGGCCCAATCCCACAGCCTGGATAAAAGTTACTACCACAAAGGTCCTGACCTTTCCAAGATTTGGAAGTCCCTATAATGGATGCCCCTGTGGCTGCTTTGTCTACGCCATCAGTCATGGCTGACTCCCAACAGAACGCCTCCGGCTGGAGGAAAAAAGAATGGAGCAGACCCTAGTCAGGGCTCAACAGGCGGCCACCTGGGCGGCCTTTTTCTTTAACGGAGCCTCACTGCTATGGATGAGGCAACTACAGAAGAAAATTCCTCCTGATGACTCTAGGTCACATCAGGATGTTAATAAAATAATGGCAGCATTGGAATTCTCTGCGGACGCTACGTTAAATGCACCGCGCTTCGCTTCCAGGGCCATTTCGTCAGTGGCTTCCCGACACCTCCTATGGCTCCACAAGTGGCAGGCAGATGGCAGACATAAATGGAGATTAGCCCCAGCTCCGTACTCGGGGGAAATGCTGTTTGGGGATTCTCTGGACCCTATTTTAGTGGAAACCAGGGACAAGCGCAAGATCTTACCATCCCTTTCTGTTTTTTTTAATTTGTGTAAACCATCAAAAATTCTTTAGGATTATGCAGGACAAATAGAGAGGGCGTACTGGTAGAAATTTATGGATTGAAAATTATTATTTAGAAAACGCTTTATAGTTTCTTGTATCTTGTGGTAAATACAGTATGGTATCAAATGAATTGAGACTTTCTGCATTCTGAAAATGAGTGAAAATGAAATTTGCATTGACGGTTGAATTTGACATTTTAAGATAACTTTTCATTTTATTTATATTTCTCTAAGAAGGTAGTGTAAAATCAACAGATTGGCAATTGCATAACAATTGGGGCTATTTCCTTCTAATTTGTTCATAAGAGTATTTGGTTGCTATATTTTTCACTATATTTTTAAATAGTTTTTGTACAAAATGTGTGCATTGATACAGCCTTATGCAAAATATTTTTTCATAAGGTGTTTATCAAAGATGGGATTCTGTTGAAGTGCTACAGAAAACCAAGGAAATAAAATTCCAAATTTGAGAAGTCTTCAGAAATTAATGATACCAGAAAGAATTCCTTAGTTCTTCCTTTTTTTTAAAATCTGAGAACTTTTAATGGATTTTTATTGGGAATTTCTGTGATGTTTCAGGACAAGTTCCCTTGGAATGTTTTACCTGTTGCTGTTCTTTTCTTTTTGATTCTCCACAGAGTTATATAACCATTTGCAGGAAGTCCTCTTACAAAACAAGAGATTAAAAACCCATAAAATTTCATCTGTGCTTATGTTATTCTTAACCTCTAAATTAAGTCTGTCTTTAAAACAGTAATAGTCACCATTTTAATTCTTTTCCTTTAGTGCAGTGGCCCCAACTTTTTGGCCACCAGGAACCAGTTCCTCAGAGAGGTTTTTCCACGGACCAGAGGGGGTGTGGTTTTGCATGCTGCCTGCATCCCGCGGATGGGGCTTTGCTTGTTTGTGCAGCTCGGTTTCTGGCATGCCGCTGACCGGTGCCAGACCACGGACTGGGGGTTGGGGACCCCTTCTTTAATACATTGCAAAAATAGGGAACCATTTGGTGGCTGAGAATTGTACTTCTATAATGAGAGGAGTAGGATGGCTAAAATGGGCAGATTAATGATGCAAATCACCACAAATGGATTGGGGATTTTGTTTTTCATTTTAGAACTGGAATTCTAAGATTCTTTTAAAATAAGCTGAAGCCAAGGCTTCTATTTTAATGTTTTCTTCCTAAATATGGGAAAGAACTGGTCACTAGTTTTTAATACCCATGGTCAGAGCAGGCTGTACGGTCTGTAGAAAAGGGCTCAGATATCACAGTTTGGCTCACTTCTGGATTATTATTGGCTGATGAACTGACACTTGCTAACAGTTTCAAAAGAAACCAGAATTATATTCTTTGTGAAATCATTTGCATTGGGAGAGTGGGGGAGAAGTCTTGAAGTATCTCTATTGCTTTTCCTATTGAGGATCAAAGAGGATCAAATATGTCACTTATAGAGATATTCCAGCCCTAAAACTCCCTTTCTTTCCCAAATCTTGATTTTATTTGGTTTGCCTGTTCGTTTTTTAAAAATTAATATTTATGTAACCCAATTGTATAATCAGAAGCTCGCTCCCCAGTGTAACACAGTGGTGGAGGACACAATTATATCAACATGACTTATTTTAATTAATGGAAAATTCTGTTACTTTGACGGGAACCTAGGATACAGGTTTTCTTTTCATTTAATTCTTAATTTGTTTCTCTCAGCTCATATTAGTATATTCATATTTTTTTCCTGTTGGGAGTGAAAGAAAGGGGGTTTATTACTTGAAGTGCCTTACTCAGAGTCATTCCTATAGTAATGTTTGTCATATCAGGAGACCAGTCCAAAAGAATGCTTTTTACTACATTTGACAAGAGTTCTAATCCCATTGTATAACTTTCCTTTTTATTCATGATGTCCTTTCAAGGTTCATAATATTTGTAATCATAATTAGACATTTAATACTTTTTACATGTGTTCTCCAGGATCTAAACTTACACCTTTAAAAATTAGATTTATCTTTTTGTCCACTATATTTCTGTTGATGGATAAACACTGGCAGATTTTAGGAAGGCAATTTCTGTAACATTTAGCCTTAAGACTTTTGAAAATAATGGAAGAGAAGTGCAGGGAGTGAACAAGACATAATTCCTAATAGGAAGCAAAATATTGTATTTACAATTTACTCTGAGTCTGAGTAACTAAGTCATTATAACCCTGAAGGAATCTTGTAGCACCTTTTCTGACTAATGCATTTTATTAAAAGGTTATGCCTTTTAATAGCACTTGTTAGTTGGCAGGGTTATGTCCTTAATTCAGGTGTCATATAAGAACTGGTTGTATTTTGAAAACAGACTGTATATTCCGCCCTGAGTCCCTTGTGGAGAAGGCGGCATATAAATCCCAGTAATAAATAAATAAATGGAAGATCAGAAGAAAAAGTTATCATGGAGGGGTTCTTAACAGAATGCCTGGGTGTCCACAGTTCCACCAGATGGTGCCCTTTGACTTACAAAATGTTTTTTTCGAAAAATTTAAAATGACTCAAGTTTTCAGTTTTTACAATTTTTCTGAGTTCTCACATAAGATTTGGTTAGATTTTGCCATTGTAGTTCAATTGTTTTTCATTAAAAAACAACAACCAATTATTACTGGCATTTCTTGTGCTGTGAGAAATTGCAAAAAGGTGTCTGCCATTTCAAAAGTTTACAGATCCCAACCTAAAGGAAAGAGCTATATCTACTTAGGCCTTGCAGTATTTGTACATTTCATCTACTGGGCAGTAGAAAAGAAGAGAGTAGATGGGAAATGTAGCTTTGTTCAGAAATGACCTCTCTAAACAAATTAACCTATTTCCTGTTTCAGTGCTGCGTTCTAGCCACACCATATCTTGCACTGATTATGCGGAAAGCAAGCCAAGTTTGCCTTCCCAGAAATATTAAGGGTCCCAGGCAATATTAGGCGGTATGGAAAGAGGACTTGGCAGAGTTTTTGTGTCACCAAGTTCAACCCTCTGTTTCAAGTAGGAATCTAGATTATCTAGGAGAGGAAAATGTCCATCTTCTGCATGAGTGCAGAAAATAGAAAAGACCCTTGCGACTCTGTAACTAATTGGTTCCAGCAACTTCCTTTGGGCTCAGAGGTGGGAAAGAAATCAGATAAACGTTTCTTGGCTATTTATGCGAGGAAAACAGTTTTTAGCAGTTAGCCTGTTTTCTTTTGTTATTTGTTCACAAATATTTTGTTATTTTCTCTGTTGATTGGAAGATAGGAAAGGAACAAGGCAATGTAATTGTCATACTAATAGAATATTAGATTGATTTCATAACGTGCATGTTTACATGCATTTGCTTATATTTTGTGGTGTTTTAAAGGGGGGAAAAGGACATATTACTATTTCCAAGTTGTACAAATAATTGTGATAATTCCAACATGTTAAAATGTGCTGTTTTCAAATTTAAATCAATTTGCAGTAGTGTCTATGAATATGTTCCTTCTGAGCTTACAAGTCTACCACTCTAAAGCTTAGCCATAGATTTGTCATGAGTATGAAAAGTCTCAACTATTAGTGATTTTGCTATTCCATCAGAGGTGGGTTCTTCTCAGATTGGACTGGTTCGGCCGAACTGATAGCAACCCGTTGGTGACATCACAATGATGTCACGGAACCAGTTTGGTTGGTGCCGGTCCATGAGTGTCACCATCTTTTTC
>JANHGD010001569.1:74511-85764 GCA_027560375.1 Imantodes cenchoa
TTCCCTCCTCCCTCTCTCCCCTTCCTTTCTACGTCCTCGTCCTCCCTCTTATCCTTCCTTGAATACCTCTGATCCATTTTATAGTTAACATATGAACAATTTCTACTACCTTCAAATTTCAATTTTCTTCCAAATCAATTGCTATAGCTTACCTTCCAGACATATTCATTATCTCTTGTACCTCTTAATTTTACGCCATACTCCTCCCTTACCTCAAATTATATCTTTACTCATCCTTTTTTTATTCTGTCATTTCTGAATGCCCTAACTTTCTGATCTCTTTTCCCATGTCATATCTCCCTTTCAATTTTATCGCTCAATTTTTTATTTTAACTCATTCTCTATATTTAAACAAATTCTAATCTCATCACTACACTTCCATCCATTGATTAATAATATTACCAACTTCCCAATATAGAATAATAATGAAAAAAATCCCTAATTATCTAAAATCTCTACAACAAAAAATCCAATTTATAAATTATATAGTCTTATATAAGGACCTTTAGAAATGATAATTATACAGCTCTTATAACATTCCAATAATTTCAGTAATTATCTAAATCTTTTTCAATATTAAATCAATTTTATAAGTTATACAAATCTTTTATAAAAAACAAATCTTATAAAGAAAAGTAGTGATTATTCAAATTTTACAACTGTCCAACAATTGACCTACTATAGTCTAATTTATTCCCCTTCTTTATTTTTTTTCCCTTTCATCATCAAAATTAATTCAAACCATCATGTACCAATCTAATATAGAATTATTAACTTATAAAAAAAGCTTTTAATAAGATAATTATGCTGATTAATTATACACACTTATACACAACTAATAGTGTTGACACGATTAAATGTAAAATAATAATTATAAAAAAATTTATAACATTCCACCATCAACCTTTTAATCATAGATTAAAAGCACCTGTATTCTAATTAAGCTTACATGAATCCAACCTTCAGAATATTTAAACAGAGTAAGTTTCTTACTTACTTACTCTTACTTACTTACTCTAAATTGGTTAAAAAGACTTCCTATAGTGAATCACTATAAGTAGCATGCTGGGAAAATCAGTGTGTTTTATGTATTACACTTTGTATACATAATTGTCTTTCTATACAGGAAGTCCTCAGCTTAGTGAATGTTCAAAGTTACAACAGCATTGAAAAAAAAGGGATTTATGATTATTTTTCACACTTAGGACCATTGCAGCATCCCCATGGGCATGTGATTTACATTTGGATGCTTGACAGCTGGTTCATATCTATGACGGTTACAATGTCTCAGAGTCATATGATCCTCTTTTGTGACCTACTTACAAGCAAGGTCAATGGGCAGCTTCACTTAACGATGTTACTAATTGAACAACTGCAGTGATTCACTTAACAAATGTGGCAAGAAGAGTCATAAAAATGGGGCAAAACTCACGTAACAAATTGCTCACGTAGCAACAGAAATTTTGGGCACGACTGTGGTTGTAAGTCAAGGACTACCTGTATTTAATGTTTGTTTACAGTTTTGTAGAAACTCTCTTTCTGATCTTTTAGGAAATAAGTGTGAACATTAAGTATGAGAGATATTCTGTATTCCATTAACTTTTTCAAAGTAAGCATTCTAATTATATTTTCCTCAATTTATTTCTTCCTGATGGCTATTGCACAAGTTAGTTTTAGTATCTCCCTAAAACCATTACTGTTGGATGATGGAATGAGTCATTAAATTGTGCAATGTACATTTTCTGAATGACCAGAAGATAAAACCAGTAATGAGGAAACTTAGTTTTGGATAACAGCTCCCCTTCCTCTGGACACCCATATAAGTGGAAAAGGGAAATGCAGATCTATTTAATGAGCAAATTCATTGGTTCTGAGAAAAAATGCCTCAATATTATATATCAAGAAAGGGAAGTATGGTATTTATCTCCAGAAAAGCCTTCACATTTTTTGTCTATTTGCTGTAACCTAGGCCAGGAGAGGTATGATCTTGCATACTGGCTTTTTAAACCAACAGCTAAGCTGAGTGATCCGTATCTTTCTTAAAAGCGACGCCAGCAAGCTGCAAAGCCAACACCAACCTTCAATATCATGTTTATTTATAATAATGTCTCCTATGCAGAAGAGTTCTTGCAAAATAAATGAGAAATTGAAATTAAGTGCTTTTTTGGAACTGTGTCCAGATGCCAAGAAAACAGCTAAAAGTAGGCTGAGGTGGTAGACAACATTCTGGGAGACTAGAAGTAATGATGAGGAACATCTTCACCCATTGCTAAATGGGTGTTTGAGATCAGCCATGCCTAACATGCCAGCCATTTTGTGCAAATACCCGTAACAAGTTCTCAAAAATTCAAATGAGCTTGTTGGTCAAAACATTTGGAGACCTTGGACTAAGCTGTGGTATATTTTTTGGATGGGTTTGCACCTCAAGTTAAGTAACAAAAAAACCCCAAAAAAACCAGCCAGTTAAGTTGCGACCAGTATGCAACCCAATAAAATGAAAAGTGATCCTTTTGTTCTGTTTTACTCTCTTTCCAACTGGGGTAGCAGTTTGAGAAAGCCACGATTACAGGAATACCAAGATACCGGTAGTGAATATGATCATATCACAGATTTATATAACAACATCACACTTTTATCCCTTTCCTGTTGACCTGTAGTGTGGATATCACCTTTTACTTTGCTACTTGAAACTCATTTTATTACCTAACCATGCTCAGATATTTTATTGTCAAGTATAAATGTATATGCATCAATTCAGTCTTTCTGATTTCAGTGCATCTAATACAGAAAGATTCAGGTGACTATGATCATTATCCTTATTGCAGACAGTTTTCTCTTAGTTCGTTGAGGAACAGCATCCTGCGTCTTGTTTCAGAAACCTGCATCTTTTTCAGATCCTTTTTGACTCAGTTTCTCCTTGCCTATTAAAAAAAAAAACATGAAGCAATCATACAGTTCTTGAGAAAAACCCAACTTTGAATTGTCAGCTGCTATTAGATAGTAATAGTATACTAAGTTTAAACTATAAGATTCAGACGTCATGATAAATCATCTAAAGCTCATTGTTTCTTATTCTCTTAAATTGAAAACATGGTTTGCTATCATTATTAAATGTTGCCATTATATCTCAATTCCTAAACCCCATACTAAAGGGTTGACTACATAATAGACATAAAAACACGGTATCCTTGGTCAGCAAATCCATGATTTCAGGACATAAAGGAGAATTAGCTATTTTGACCTTTAAAACTATAGTCAAATTTTTTAACGGCTTATTCCACAAAAATAGAAAAGGGTATTTATGTGATAACATCGAGTCTTCAATTCTGTTCATGTTTATCTTGGAGGAAATCCCAAGGGAGCTCACTGGAATTTATGTGTAAAATATTGCATTAAAATGTAAGATGCCATTTCAGGAGAAATATTTTACTCTGAAGTGTTTTGAGAGCTTTGTTGTGGTGACTGGTCATACTTCTATTGAAATGGCACCTCTACAGATTTGACTTACGGACAGCTCTATGTATTTATGACTGAATGTTGCAAATGGCTGTAGTCCATTTAGGATTTTTGAGAGCAAAGATTCATGAATCTCTTGTTTTTCCAAGATAACCTTTATGTAATCTGACAGTACCACAGACAATGTAGTAAGGCCTCACCTAAGAAAATCTTACATTGTTACCTATTTCTGTGGCACTAACGTATCAGTAAACCCAGAGCTTTGATTTTGAACCCACCCTAACTCAAGCGTCTCTCTGTGATTTTAGATTTAGAGAGGAACACTAGTATAGTAGATTATTGTTAACTACTTACATTTACATTTATATTTATCTTTCATGTTTGGTAGTTCTTTGCTTCTCTTAGCAACTTTATATTACAAGATACCCTGTAGTTTCCAGTATTATTCTGAAAAATGTTTTGTTTGACATTTATTTCCTTTTTTTATATCACATGCTCAGTTACAGTGTCATTAAAATCAGGAGAACTAGATGCTTATTATTTTTTAGGCACTGTCACTCTTTTTTTCCAATTGGAGGGGGAATTCATCCATCTCATTCAGCTCCTGTTCTGGTTCTGTCAGGAAAATTATAGGTTGATGGTCCCACAGCTCCCTGTGAACACAAGCAAAAGGAACAATGTTGGCTGGGTGTGGGGGAGCAGCTAGATGAAGTTTTAGGAATGGGTGGAATTATTATCTTTTTAGTTTCAGGTTAATCACTGAATGTCATTTGGCAAACCTCAAACAAAATTTGCACTCAACTTCAAAACTATTGTTTTCTAATGAATTGCTGGAAGATATGTTGCATCTCTTTTTCTGACTGCAGCAGAGAATGGATGATGATTACAGGAGTAGGAGAGGCAATTTAAGCCATCGCATAGAAATATAGGAATGTTAATTAAACCCTCTCCTTGATCTGATCCATGCAGAGAAAGAAACATTTGTCTGTGCTATTGGTTCTGCTGTTAGATGATATTATTAGAAGTTTTTTTAAAACTTCTAATTTTTCTCATGTTTCATCGGAGGGCTGGGCAGATTGCGGCCATGAGCCTCAGCTCACACCACTGCAGCAATTGCTTGTGCTGTCAGAGACATCAAGCTCCACAAGGCCTAGCCTTAGCTCTGCCTCAGAACTGGAGGGTTCTCTGTTTGGCCCGCTTCAGCACCTGTCAAGGAGCCTCGGCTCCACCTGTTCTTGGGGAATGCGGCACTGGCCTGGGGAGCTTCCACGTTCCCCCCTCCCTTGTGTATCAACCTCGCAAGGCGGGAGGGCTCCAGCTCTGAGAAGAGGCTGTTATTGGGACTTTGAAATTAAAGAGCCCAGCGTGGTCATAGGAACATCTACAAGCGACCTGGCCACTCTTACGGGCTCATTTCCCCCAATGCTGCTTTTTCACCGCTGCCCCATTGCCTGCCCGTGATGAGCCTGTCACTGGAGTCTTGCGCTCATGTGTCGTGGGCAATCAACTGGACCGCCTGCTATGTCGACTATTAGCTGTGCACCCGGGACAGCGAACGCCCTGTAGACATCTACAGCAGCCATATTTACTACGGAGGATCGATTCGGGACAATTAGGACCCACGTTTCAGCACGTCACCTCCATTACAGCTCTCACCATTGCCGGCGACCATTTTGACAGCATCACTAACATGTGCTTGCCATGTGGCCATTTTGAGCTAATGGCTATTGTCCCAGCTGCCGGGCTGCCATTTTAAAACCCAGCGGTCATTTTGATTGAAAGCTCTGGGCCTTACCTGTTGGATGGCAGACATGCTGTAAAAGCACCATCCCAGCTCAGAATGCCAATTTATCCCTTTTCTGGTAGGCTTGTGGGCCCTGAGCTATGTCTCGACCATGTCGGAGGCCACTTCATCCAGGTCTGGCAAACAGCAATAAAAATCGGTGCCTCAGTCTTCAGGAGAGCCCCAGCCCTTCACTTCCAAGGCAACTGATACAACTGGCTATCAGTGGTCCAGCAGATCTTCTAGGTCCAAAGTCGTGGAAAGGGATGAGCGCAGATGGGACAAAGCCCTTCAGAAACTTTGTGCCCAATCCCTGGCTTTGGCGGACCCCCTGCCGTCTTCAAATCCCCAGCTGGTTGAAGGGCCTATTGGGGATCAAGGGACCAACTCTCTCTTGACAACACTCAGATCTCCCTCTCCAACAACCAGCTTTGAGGATCAGTTGGGAAGGCCCCAAGGTCCTCCAACCTTCCTCCTGCTCCCGAACTGGATCCCCTGCCCGTTCTTGCAATTCAGGAGGGGAGGCCTGTGGCTCCCATGATTCAAATGGATCCACGCTCTGGTCTTAGTGGCCATTTAACATGGCATTGCAGTGGGGTTGGGCCAGGTTCATAGCCATCCTTCTCTGAGAGTTGAACCCCTTCGGTCCTCGGCTCAGCCAGAGAACTTAGCCGGTCCCATTGCCTGTGGGGAAAGTCATCTCTTCTGGATTGTCTCCAAATACCATCCGGAGGCAGGTAGCAGCATTGTCTTCTGTCATGTCCTGTGAGGAGGCTGAATCCCTGGCGCAGCTTCCCTCCATCCGGAGATTCCTCAAGGGTGCCACCAATCTGCGACCTCCGGTGGTCCATCGGTTCCCAGCCTGGGACCTCACCAGGGTACTGAACTTGCTCACCCAGCATCTCTATGAACCTTTACGCTCGGTTAGCTTGCGGCACCTGACTTATAAATGGTCTTCCTGGTGGCCTCACCTCGGCCAGGAGGATCTTGGAATTGTCGGCCCTCTCAGTCAGACAGAACTTGTGTGTCTTCCATCTGGACAGGTTTGTTCTTCTTCTGGACTCGTCCTTTGTGCCAAAGTTCAACACATGGTTCCATAGAGCTCAGGAACTCATATTACTGAATTTTTGCCCTAATCCGGTTCATGCTCTGGAGTGCAAGTGGCAAAAGTTGGACGTATGGAGGGCCCTCCGTATTTACATTAAACGCACAGCAATCTTTCGCAGAATGGAGTCTCTCTTCGTGGCATTCTTGCCAGCGTCCTTAGGCCAAAAGGCACCGGCATCTACTGTTGGCAGGTAGATCCGGGCAGCAATCACAGCAGCTTACAACTCTTCGGTGGCGACGCAGCCAGCGCGGATTATGGTGCACTCCACGCACAGTGTGGCAACTTCGGCAGCATAGATGACTCAGGTGTCTGTCGAAGAAGTGTGTTGCGCAGCTACCTGGGTGACTTCGTCGCAGTTTATCTGCCATTATAAAATTGATACCTTCGCATTGGCGGATGCATCATTTGGCCACAGGGTGTTGCAGAGGGTTCTCGATGACAGCGCACGATGAGAGACCCAGCTTGATCCCTCCCGAGTATGGGTATGTCCCATCCTGGATGATAGTTCTACCCACTATGGAGAAGAGGTTTTGGTTTTACCTGATACGCCTCTTCTCGTAGGGTGGAACTAAGTTCCGCTGGGCATAGACAGTTGTGTTTTTTCTCCTGTGTCTGCAGATTCCTGAACTTTCTGGAGATGCCACATCAAGTCTGTGTTCATCGGCTTTGTCATAACTAGGGATTACAGGCAAGGCGGATCCCCCAAATTCAAATTAACAGACTCAGTCCTCAGCTGATTGGACAAGGTCAACCCATCCTGGATGATAGTTTCACCCTACGAGAAGAGGTGTATCAGGTAAGACCAGCGCTCCTTCTGTGTAACATTCTTACAGGTATTTGAAGAGTGCTCCCTCATTCTTATCTTCTCAAGGCTAAATATGATTATTCCTTCAATTTCCCTTGGTAGAACCTAGCATCTATTCCACTGACCACTCCCACTGCACTTTTCTGAACTTGTTCCATTTTCACTGAACCCTTCTTAAACTGTGGTGCTCAGCGTTAGATATGGTACTGAAATGTAGCTGGACAAGTGTATAATCTTATTTCATGTTTCACTATGGCAAATGGTACAAATTGTATCTGGATGTCTTATAGTAGTAACACTGGATAGGTAACTGAGAAATTCAGTGGAGCAAAAAATATTTTATATAATTAATCACGTTAGAAGTGTGATTGAGAGCAATGTAATCTATGATTCAAAATGAAAAAAGGCTTCATATCTGAAAACAAACATATGTAACAGGATGGGAAAAAGTAAGAGGGTGGCTAATAAACATGGTTTTGTTTATTCTGGCTCTCAGAATACACTGTACAAAGTTGCCACTAATATTTCTCAGGATGAATGCAATGGTCATGTCAACTAAACCTCTGAACCCTTTTTTGATTGTGTAAGCTATGGTAGTTGTGTTTAGATTCTCAGCTGACATGACCATTGCATCCGTCCTGAGAAATATTAGTGGCAAATTTGTAACATTTATTCTGAGAGCCATCTGATGGGATTTGAACAAGGACCATATTCCTAACTACAGTGTTGTGCTCTCCCATTTTTTCCCAACCCACCCACATCCACATCCTTTCATTGATTGCCATCCTGTTATTGCCACATCTAGAGATTATTGAGGGGTGCAGAATTTCTTGCCCAGAAATGCCTAAAATCCTTCCTTCTTTTGGTATCTATGTGCCATACCTGTGACTTGGTAATGGAATAGTCAGTATGTAGTAGGTATAACATTTGAATAACACTGAAAGCTCTTGGTTCAGTGAACAGGACATATGCTACACTGGGCACTTAAATCTTACAGTATAATTTGTGGGCATCCTTCCTATAAACAAAAAGACAAATTTTCTTTCCTGCAACAATACTCCTCCAAATTGGTATTAATGTATGTAATAGAGGGGTGCCTGGTTTATTAATACCCTTTGGTGTGGGTAGCTATAAAAAAATTAAAAAGATAAATGAATGGGCTTTAATTTTTATTATTATTCATTTTATGTACATACCACTATGTTAAAAGAGCCCAAATGAGCAACACAAAGGAGCTTAAGAACAGCATTCCAGTATAACAGTTAAACCTCCAGTACCAAATAGCATCAAAAAGTACTTATCAATCAACAACAGGCATCAACTAAAGGAGTATTATGACCTTATTCTAAGTCAGCACCTTATGAGTTACTCCAATGGATAGGAACTGCAGCAGGTCTTCTCCAGTACCATAGCTTGATGGTAAGGCAGATGTTTTTCCTCATCCTTGGATTCTATATCATATTTTAGAGCTTTCTACAGTATTAGCAGCATCTTGATTTAAGCCCAGGAGTCAGTAGGCAGACTAGTAGTTTCAGGATCAGTGTCTCTTGATTCTATCATCCTGACTTGATAATCCATCAGGTGCTGTTTCTGGTTATCTTCAGGCTACCTTACTTATAGAGCAGTGTTTCTCAACCTTGGCAATTTGAAGATGTGTGGACTTCAACTCTGCTGGCTGGGGACTTCTGGGAGGTGAAGTCCACACATCTTCAAACTGCCAAGGTTGAGAAACACTGTTATAGAACATTGCAGTCAACCGTTTGTGATACATGGTTATTTAAATAAATTTGCCCTGTTTAGGAAAGGCAATAGCTAATCAGGTAGCCGAAACTGGATTTAGTCACTCAATACTACTCAAGCCTATTAAGATACTAATGTCAATTAGTTTTAGTATATCAAGGGAGATTGCCAAAACCTAGGAACATAACCTTATTCAGAACAAGCTGATGATTCATTAATTTGAATCTATTTAATGATTCAGATTATTGGCCCTAATCCAGCACATTTTTGTGATTTGCCCTCCAGTTGTAGACATTACTTTTGAATTTGTTTTTATATCATGCATCATATTTATCCACATTTTATAAACTGAACATTCTTATGTAATTGCATGACAAAATGGAAAGGGAATTCAGCTGGCAGAGCAGCAATAACTCTAATTTGGGTGATAGGATGCATGTTAATTAGACTTACTTTCTGCCAATAAATATTGTCTGCTGTGATATTTTAAAACATTATCAGTCTACTTCAGACTGATGCAATATATTTAGATATTCCTTTGGGTAATTCTGTATTAAATAATTGTCTCCAAAAGTTGACATTAATGGTTGCATAATTAGATTACTTTGGCTAAGTATAATGTTTTTCTTTTAAATGGGAAATATCTAAAAATATAAATGTAGAAATCTATATACTGTACAGAAGCAAAATAAGTGAGTTTATTTGTAGCATTTAGCCAATTGTGATGCATTCAGTAAAATATGGTTAAATTATCTATGAATTAACAGAATATGTAAATTCTGTTAGTTGTGCTGGGTATTATGTGTTTTAAAAAGCCTTTTACTTATAAAAGTTACTATGACAATAGGTATTTTAAAACACTATGCACAAATACCTTCACAGAGAATAGCAATAACCAGACCTATGTCCCAGGATGAGATAGCTATAGTTATGTCCTATCTTATTTAGTAGTATTTCAGTGCTTGCTTTGTTTTTGATATTTTCAAATTTGTTCTTCCAACAAGGTCCCATTTAGATTTTTCCCACAGACAATTTCTACATGCCCATTTTCACTTTCTAGCATTTGTAGTCCTGTAGTGTGCCTTCATCTTGAAACCATTTGATGGTGAGGTCTGAAGACATACTAAAAGAAGTATTTGGCTGATTTGATGTGCTTTATATAATCACAGGTCCTGATTGCACAAGATTTATAGAATGGTAAAATTACCGAGTAGTTGTCAGTCATGGCTACTACCTATCTACACAACATCATGGGAAAGAAATGGTTTGGTGTTTGGGATTAGTCTCTGAAATAGGACATTTCTACCATTTTATAACTCTTTGCTACAGGCTAAGTCATCATGGAGAACTTGTGAAGTTAGAAATGGATCCTGAACTCCTCCAAACATCCGTGGCAAACTCCCTTGCAAGTGAACAAATACTGCTTTGGTTGCAGATAGTCTCTGATTACAGAGTTGTGAGGCCTTCAAGATTGTTGTGTGCTTTTTGAGGTAGACAAGGCCAGGAACGAGACTGCCACAAGGACTACTGGAACTCGCCTTTATTTTGTAGACTATATTAACAGAATCTTGAAAGCCTGCCAGAATCAAGGCAGGGCAATTTTCAATCTCTTCCTCATACTGACTTCTTTCCCAGGGCTGACAGATTATTTACTGTTTGTTTTATCTGTAAATGGCTTTTAACATTCCTTCACTATCTCTGTCCCTCTCTACACCCTCTGTTCTTTCTCCGCCCATATTCTTATCTATTTTCAGCTGCAAGACCTGAGGGAGAAGTCTGTAAAGATTTCCCTCTCTTTTTTTGTGAGGACTATCATTTATCTGTAGCTTTTATTACCAGAGATGGCCTCTTAGTACTTCATGTGTTCAACCATGTGAAGATAGAATAGCATAGTCATGAGCCTCATCAAGACATTTATTGATTTTGTATTTGGTGTTTATAAGGGGGCAATGAGAACTGTGGTTGGTCAGCTGATTGTGTCTTGGATAGATAGAGATATTTCTCTAGAGAGATTTCAAGAATAAGAAATTTATTACTGCCAGATTCATTGTTGGAATAAAATCCTGTTGCCATAGAGGATAGCATCTAAAGGTTTATAGGGTTTGTCATCAGTGATGTTCATAGTTTGAGCAGGTCTTTGCATTCTTGGCTAATCTGCTAATAAAACTGCACCAAGAGAATAAACACCCCAGCATAATGCTTTGTCATAGTTATTGAGCAAATGCTGCTACAGATCTGATCCAGATTCCTTCGAATAGAATAGAATAGAATAGAATAGAATAGAATAATTTTTTATTGGCCAAGTGTGATTGGACACACAAGGAATTTGTCTTGGTGCATATGCTCTCAGTGTACATAAAA
>JANHGD010001569.1:86875-100929 GCA_027560375.1 Imantodes cenchoa
TATTTATTTATTTATTTATTTATTTATTTATTTATTTATTTATTTATTTATTTATTTATTTATTTATTTATTTAATTATTTAATTATTTAATTATAAGGATTTATAGGCCGCCCTATCCCGAAGGACTCAGGACGAAATATATACAAAGAAGAATAAGTATTTGATGATGCATCAGACTAAGTTTAAATGAGATAACCGTGGTATAATGCAGTTTAATTTACAGCAATTTCTCCCCATTAAAGTTGTGGGAAATACATACACATTACATTTGAGTTTGTTCTTTAGCATAATTAGGAACTATTTGGAAAAAGAAACTTCTTATGGTAGCTAAAAATTATGGTAGACTACAAGAAGTAACATCCTCATGTTTATTTACATTTATGATTTCATTTCCTGTTTCCTGCGTGCATGTCCAATTTCTCTGTACTCTACATGATTGTATTTATTATTTCAATTTATATAACTTCTCATCTCAAACACATGTCAGAGTGCCTCACAAACAATTAACACTGTGTATCCTTTGTTATCCTTTTTGCAGATATAACCCAACTCTCTCAGAGCTTCCCCCTTCCCGCTTGTATGGTTAGATATGTTATGGTTGCACAGCAACCAAAGATGCTTCTGCATACAATTCATATTCTTCACACACACACATACCAGGGCACTATGTGATCTCAGCACATTAATAAAGATGTCAGAAGTATATTTTGATATTGGGTAAATGCAATATCAAATTGTTCAGTTGCTTCCCTCCGAAAGAAAGAAAGAAAGAAAGAAAGAGAAATTGGAATTTAGTTGTTTTGGAAAAAACTCCACCCAAAGTGTACTTGCTAGGTTATTTGAAATATTGTGGGTTTATTTATTTTCTATGCCAGACTTCCTTGCAAAGTGTACAATATAAATACCAGCCTTTATATCCTCACAACAATCCCATTAAAATGCCTCTAATAGATGCCTTCTGACCCATTGTATTTCTTGACTGAGTTCATTCTTTATACCACATCTCTCACATTGATCCTCTAGTACAGAATATCATAGCTAAATGCATATGAAACAGATTTTGTACTTAAAATCAGCTGAAACACAAATAGAAACTGTTGCAAATCTTTCTTTTGTTTGCTTAAATATGGGTGTCTTTGCTGCAGAAACTGCCCACATACCTATGAGCAGGCTAGAGCTGATCAACTTCCAGAGTATGAGTAGACAACCTACAATAGATAATGCGAAGCTACAGGATTCAGTATCTCTCAACATTAGCCAAGCTAGCTTGAACTACCTGGCATTTCATTTCATTTCATTTCATATCTTATTTATTTTATTTTATTTTATTTTATTTCATTTTATTTTATTATTTTTTGATTATATGATTATTCCCTTTTAGGGCTAATCAATAAAGTAAAGTGTGTAGTTTTATTATTTTATATGTTCCTGCAAGCTGCCTTGAACGAATAGGCAGAAACATAAATTTCACTAACTAACTAACTAACGAAGAAACAAATAAATAATTGATATTAAGCAACACCTAGGGAGCCACAGATTTTTCCATGTTACAGAACCTTTTCCCTCTTCTGGAACAGAAAGCAAATAATGATGTTGGCATTTTATATTTCAGGAAACTAGTTTCTTTTCAGATAACTAGATTCCTTTCATCCTTGATCATGGTTATGTTATTGCCTAGCAGCTCTTTGCCCTTCACATTTTTAATATAATGCACGATCAGTGTATGGTTTGTTCTACTGTTCCAATTTGACATTCCCTCAGTGGGTTCAGCTGAAGTTCCCAGAGTTGCCAAACTATTTGTTGGCTGGGAAATCTGGAGAGTTGAATCTCCTGGTGCATCTGGAAGGCCTTTAAAAGTGTTCTGGTTGGAAATTTATATGGAAATTTGTTAGGTGTAGGCCAAAGGAGCATTAACCAAAGTCATACTCTCTTCCCAAAATTTGTACTGTATCAGGCACATGCGATCTTTCTTTTAATGATTTACGTATTTTGATTTATCTTTTTAAAAAGTCTTGAAGTTTTAAACTAGATTATCTGCTAAAGACATTTGTCATCTCCCCCTGCTTTTTTGTTATAGTATTAGTTAATTTTTATTTATGTCAAACTAAAATCTCAAGGGTTTTTTTTCCATTAAATTTCTGGAAATTAGAGAAATCCTTGCTGGCAATACACTTAGCATTTCTTTTCTCTGTACTTAAAGGTAATTGAATTTTCATTTGCTCTGAATTCTATTACTGGCTCGTAATCAGCCCTTCACAATTTATTTTTGTCCTTGATTTGGCCAAAGTTCTTCTTAAATTAATTTCAGTGTAAGTTAAAGTGTTTCTGGTAAATTCAGTCTGATGTACAAATAAATGCTTACCTACAGTATAATACTTACAAAAGATAGAACCAAAAGTTCTTACGATTATTTCATACCCCAGACTTAAGGAATATTGGTCAACAGTTTTGTCAGTAGCCTTTGATGTTGTTATGTCAATTGCATTTTGTGAAACTTTTATTATCAGTTGTTGAGAACATTAATAATGAATTGCCTCACAAAGTTTCTGTCTCTGTGGATAATAATGAAGTGGAAATAACCACTTAATGAGACCTAGCTCTGGGCAATGGGTCAGAAGATAGGACAAGTGTTTGTCAATTAGTATTAGAAAAGGAAATAAGTTAACATATACAAAAAGAGCCTATTTTGAATGGAGCTCAACATGTCAATGTAGTTTTCTTGCCAATAACACAAAAGTAGTCCCCCACCCGTCATCTTATCCACACTATTTTTTGACTTCCCTATCTAACCTGCAGCTCAGTATATCTGATGCATAGTGTCCAAAGGCTAATTAGCTCCAGCCTTGCTTAACTTTTTGAAATCAACCGAGGCACACTGACCCATGTAGTCATTGCTTTTTACACACTCATCATCTTTACCATTGCAACCTGTGGAATCACATATATATGCTGGATCAGTGCACTTTGAAAAACAGCTTTGCTGTATAGGTAGTCCTTGACTTACAACAGTTCATTTAGTGACTGTTTGAAGTTATGACAGCACTGAAAAAGGTGACTTATGACCATTTTTCACACGACCATTGCAGCATCCCCATGGTCACCTGATTTACATTTGGATGCTTGATCACTGACTCACATTTATGACGGTTACAGTGTCCCAGAGTCACGTGATCCCCAAAGTCAGTGGGGAAACCTGATTCATTTAACAACAGTGTTACTAGTTTAAGAACTGCAGTGATTCACTCAACAAATGTGGCGAGAAAAGTCGTAAAATGGGGCAAAACTCACTTAACAACATAAATTTTGGGTTCAATTGTGATCGTAAGTTGAGGACTACCTGTATTCAGTTGAGAAGATACGATGCTGAATTGCAGAAATTGATTCTGATTTTCTTCTCCAATTTGTAGTACAGTAGAACCTCTGGTCACGACCATAATATGTTCCATAACTTTGGGTGCAAACTGATTTGGTTATGACCCGAACCTAATTTTGGAAATTTGGCACTTTACAAAATAAATGTTGCGGAAGGGGAAATTGGCCACGAAAAAACAAATTGTGAATTTTTTGGTCGGAACCCGATTTGGTCATGATCAGAAGCATTTGTAACCAGAGGTTCTACTGTATATGTAATCCCTATGCATTTTTCTTACAGAACAATCAAAGATAAAATAAACTTACAAAATTTTCTTTTTGAATGACTTTAGGATTGTAACTAAGTTCAATATAGGATATAATAGGTACATGGGAGGATTAAATATACAGAATATTTAGGTATTCTCCCCCAAATCACTTTTTGGCATCTTTACTGAAATATTTCATTTTGATTGGTTTCAATTTTCTTTCTCACAGATGACCATTTTTCCTTGCCTTTTGGATCAGAGAGTTTGGGCAGTGGCTTTATGATCTCGTTAGCTGTTGTAGAAATTGTTGCATGGAGGTTATCAGTTGAATTGTTAAATTCAAACAATTGGGCATTGTTCAGCTGGGTTTGCTAAAATTATATGACTTTGATCACCAAAATTCATTATAGTTGGCACCCAAACTAACAATAAGTACTTTGGTTTTTGATTGCTAACAAGAAGAGGCTTCAGACTCCTGATGTTATTTTACAAATTCCCATAAAGTTTCATCATCCCTTAGAGAAGAGATTCTGCAAGCATTTCATATCAGTACTTTATTTATTGTCCTTCTGCATCAGAGAATCTACTAATAATGACAGAGGTTTTATTGTGCTGTAATTTCCCCATAATATTAAGAGAAATTGATGTCTACTTTTTAAACATTTAAAACTATGGCCAGGATGACATGCTTAAAGTTGGACCAGTGTACCTTTTATTGTTAGTGAAAATGTGATAGCTGTTCATGTTGCAGTGAAGCTGTCAACACAATATGTTTTTGATATCTTTTGTAGCCTTGATAGTTGAAGTTATTAATTATGAACCATTGGTTTCTATTTTGCATGTACGCGTTTCATTTTTGTTAAAAATGGTCAAGAATTGCAGTAAAAATAACCACTAATAGAAAGTTCTATTAGGATGTTGATTTGATTTTCATTATTTCATCATGTGCCAATAATAAATGCTATTCTCTCAGGAGTGTCTTTGCTCCACAGATGTAACACATAAATTTCCTTTGTGCTTTTAACTGTTGGAGGAGCGGGGGGGGCGGGAATTACTCTTGAGTACATATTATATTGTGGGGCAGGGATATAAAATCCTTGCTTTCAGGTGGCGCTTCCTAGAGGTCTTCTTTTAAAATGATGCACAGTATTTCAATTTATTTTACATTAAATCCTCTAAGATTTTGCTTAGTCTTGATGTTACAAGAATATCCAATAAGAGAAAAATAACCTATGTATGTGTCTTACTCTTTTTAGAGAAAAAAAGCAAATAAGCCCCGTCTTTTTAACTGAAGCAAGTGAATGGCAAAGCATAGATTTTATTATTAAATTTTGGTTTCATTTATTACTTATATCAGGGTTTGTTGCATAAAAATCAAAACCAGAAACACACACAGATAATTGATTCAGCTGGATTCATTAACTTCTTTATAAACACAGTAATATATCTACCATACCACAAGTAGATTATTTCTTCAAGTAAAAACAAGCAGGAGAGTTAGTTTCATTTCAGCAGAGCAGTCAAGCACAGAGTGGACTGAGAGTACAGAGAGGACTGGAGAATACAGAATGGACTGAGCCACACCCAACCTTAAGCTTAAGCTTTTTGTTTCGATTCTCTGCACAGACTCAGATGTGTTTAGCTCTCATTGGCTGACTTAGTTGATATGCCTAGTCATTAGCTGACCTTGTTAATATGGCTCTCCCAGTTCATTAATATCTTAACAACTTATGGGTTTTTACAATGCATATTTAAAGGGTATTGTAGCAAATGCTTTTGGGTGCTTAAAATAAAATAATGGTCAATCTGTGTTTAGAAAATATCTGAAGCATAAGTAAAATTATCCTCAAGAATTTTGAGGAGTTGGTAGTTGCAGGAAGAGATAGCAAGTTTTCAAAAGAGTATTTTGCCTCTCTCATAATTGCACATCTTTGTTCCTATATCTTGCTTTCAAAAGCAATTTGGCATTAAAATGTAAAAGAGAGAACAGTGCGCTGAAATAATTTCCTTTCCCTACCTTTACAAGTCTGAAATAGTGTTCATTACTTGGCAAAGTCCTGTTTGTATATTAGTACTTCATCTCCAAGGAGTTCAGAACATCTTTGCTTTGCTTTTAATCTAAAACATAATTTTCTGAAGGTCACGAGTGTTATTTTAAGGTAATGTGTTACGTCTATATTAATTTTCAGCAGATGAAAACAAAGAAATATTGAAAGAAGCCCTTTTGATATTTTTAATTTAATGTTCCCAATCACAGTTCACTTCCCAACCTTCTCGCAACCAAATAAATAAAAGAAAGAATGCAGAGCAGAGTTTTTGGAATGTTTTCCAACTCCTTAAAATAGCTTTTGGTCAAATGACTAGGAAGGAAGTGGGAGGGGCTTGCTGCCCTCTTCTGTTTCATAGGAATCCATTGGGGATTTTTTTGGGGAAGGTTTTTCTCTTCTGTCCTTTACCTGATCCAGCTAATTTTCAGACTCAACCTTTCTCTTGTTGGCTTTGACTACCATACCAAATTTGATCCCATTCTCTTTTTCTTTTCTTTTTTTAGCAAGGGAGGGGGGGTTATCCTGCTGATGGACATACAGATGGACCGTAAAATCCTTGAATGCTTTTGTATAATAGGTTTCCAACATTCCATTGAGTTGGATAGCATAACAAGATAAGGACAGAATGCTGAACATGGTTTCAAGATGTTTCCACCCCCAGTCTTTTAATAATAGCACCACTCTGATTTCCATTCCATTGTGCTTTTGAAGGTTATCCTGTGAGTGGATAAACGGCCAGAGGCCTGAAATCCTTTGCAAAATTTGTTTCTAAACCGTTAAATTGAAAATATTAAAAAGGGTACATCTAAATTCTGCAGGGAAAGTGTAGTCTTTTAGAACTTGAAATAAAGGCTGCTTTGTTTATTCAAATGAAAATTACGTTGTCTAGCAATACGTTTCAGCAATTTGCCAAGGTTAAACTGTTTTGTCTTTCTTTTTGTTGGTGTTTTTTTGTCCCTCTACACATTGCAGCTTTTAATGAGCTCACCAGTTCATATATTTTTCTTTAGCTGCCTCTAGCTGGCTTTTGACGTTCTTCATATTTTCTGACTTGTTGTAGCCCTAGGGTTTACTTAAAAATCTCTCTGATTAATAGTATTAAATAGCATTTTGAATGTTTTCATTTTTGTTCCTGAATGTTTGTCATTTTCAGCTAGAGATCTTAATGAATGCCATGATGGTTTAATTCTCAATTCCATCCCACTTAAAATCAAACAGTTGATTAAAATGAGGACTTATAAATATTTCTGAATAAATATTTACTAAAATCAATGTGATGAATATTTTCTTTGCTACCTGCCAGGCTTCTACCACCAATGTGAATTTTTAAAAATGTTATTTTATTCCTATAACAAAACCACATAGATGGTTATCATGTACAAAGCACATCTTTCATTTTAAGAAGCAGAACATGGGTACTTTTAAAAAATTAAAAGGATTGGTAGTTGGTTGGTACTGATTTAGAAATATGCCCATTGATCTGGAAAATAGATAAAGTAAATAAGGGTATGCCTGGATGCCAGAATTTATAGGTATTCTCAGTAGTTCCAGTAAATGAATGCTTTCTTCTTATCACACTCTCCATAGAGCCTTTTGTGAGTATACCTATTATTTAATCTCAAAATTTCAAATGGTGGTTACTGCTAGTTAAGATACCCTAAAGGCAAAATTCAGATTCTTGGCAAGCTTTGTCTAGATTTTCATTTAAATGGAGGGTTTTCTCTAGAATTTACTGTAAAGAATAAGGGGCAGTACTGTATGAATAATCCTAATTAACCATTTGTGGTCCTTATGAGAGTTAAACATTGCAACAATTTATTTCATTTGCTTTTTTTAATTATTCAGGGTGGTCCACAGAATGGCAAAACCGTATGAATTTAATTGGCAGAAGCCAGTGCCTTCCTTTCTACAAGATGGAGCTATTTTTGACAGATACGAAGAGGTAAGGAGCTTATACAGGATCTGGAAATACAGCTGGAAGCTGCATTCTGAGGGCAAATAATAGAAATCTGTCTCTGGTCATTATTGCGCCAGAGAGGAATATCAAACATCACCTTTTTGTGAAAGTAGACACTGCAAGACAGGGTCAAAAAAAAGGGGGGGGGACTCATTTTGAGCTAAACCTAACTTAGGTATCCTGGTGGCCATGATAGAGAGAAGAAAAAGAACCAAATTAGAGCTGTCCTCTTCCTCCAGAGTCCTATTCGCTAGGAAGAATTATAACTAATACTAATCCATATTATATCTCTCTATATAAAGATTTTGGTTCCCCTTCAGCAAGCAGTTTGGGAAATGATAATAAACATTCCCATTCAACTTGGTGAGTGTACATGTATTTAAAAATATTGTTTTCTGAATGCGCAGCAATTGAATTCCTACTTTTCCCCCCCATCCTTTTAAAATTCCTCATTGAAAAATGCATAGAAAGAGAAGGATGTCCACAGTGTAATGAAGGTCAGAAAGCCATAGAATTCAGGAATAAATATATACACACACACACACATACATACACACACACACACATACATACACACACACACACACACATACACACACACAAAAATCACTGAATTATCTCCCTTGCCTATATATATATATATAATATTTTTTTGCTGATAAATATATAGGCAAGGGAGATAATTCAGTGATTTGTGTAAATGTAAAAGGATAAAAAGAGGTCATCTCAAGGAATGTGAGAGGGAACATATTGCACTTCAAAAGATTAAAATGCTTTTATTCTTTTATTTAACCATGGGATCAGCATTCCTTTTAGTAGTAGATAGTTTGTTTAACTGAATATAGCGCTCTAGCATTGTTTGATATTTTAACATGCATAAACGGAATCCCAAGCATTTGATAGATTAGCTGAACGTTCTCTTTAACATGACAAGTAGGCTGAAATCCCAATAACCCTCTTTGGTGATACTTTTACTCCATTTTCTTAGCTCTTGAAATTAAAAAAAAGTACTTTTGAAGAATGAAGTTTTGCTAAGATTGTTGCAAATCTCATTTCCAATAATTGTACCATACAATAAGAAAATGTAAGCAGCTGGCTGAATGAATTTTGCTTAGAAAAATACATTTCAGTATTTACTTCCCCTTCCCAAATAGATAAAAAAAATCCATCTGGTATTAGAAATATGTAGATAATCTTTTCCAACAGGATGCAGTGCTTTAATACACATGGAGGGAGATTATTTCCGTGGCACAAACTAAACTTCATATCACTCTGCGCATGCGCAAGATGGAGGCTTCGTCCGAACGCTGAGGCCCTGGAGGGGAGGCAGGAGAGGTTCGAGGGTCCACCCAGGGGCAGAATAACAGCTATAGCCCCTGGGATGGATGCGTGAAAAGGCTGCCATTCCTTTGGCAGCCTTTGCGGAGCTCGGGAGTACCCAGGAGAGACGAGGAGTGGTGAAGAAGTCGGCAATGGAGGACGCGGCGGAATCGACGAGCCGGGCGGTGACGGCGGTGGGGTGGCGGTGACGGCAGATAGAGGCTGCCGGCACATAGTGGCCCAAACGGAGGGCTTTCGACGCCCCCCCCTCTACCGGCAAAGAAGAACATTGAGGCCGGTAAAAAGTGAGAGGAGAGGAGAGGAGGGGGCGGAGCCAGGCAAGGAAGATGGACGTTGCAAGCGGCGGAGGGGTGGAGGTAGCAGTGAGGGCTTGATGGTGGTCTGTGAGGCTGCCATCGTCGACCTGCCCCAGCACCAGGCTCAGCATCAGCCTCTAACACCAGGCCCTAGTACCTTTGACCCCTGACACCTTTAATTGGGTGCATCTTGACTGGAGGGGGAGACAGGGACGAAATTGACCGCAATTGCACCGGACTGAATAACAAGAAGTGACTGTTAGAGCCAAATGTACAATAAGGGTGGCTTATTTGAAGCCGCTGGCTCTCATTCGCCCTGACATTTTATACTATCTTATATCCGTCAGCCTGCCATTTACTAGACACCAACTGCCTGCCATTTAATGGACATCGTTTTCCCAGGAGACACCCTGAAATCTTTTCCTGGCCTTTTAGCCCTTGCCTGGTCTGGCACCTGTGTATTTGAACATCTATACTAAATTGCCAGTTTATCCAGCACTTGCTGTTACTGGATTACCAACGTGTATTTCAACATCTATACCAAATTGCCAGTGTAGTCAGCATTTGTTGTTACTGGATTACCATCATATCCCTGGCCTCTCGACTACTATGCACTTTAATAGCCGGACTGGTCTATTCAACATCTACTCGACCCCGCCTGATAGCGACCTGCTCCAAGGACCCGCCTTCCATTGCCTGGAAATTGACATCTGGCATCTACTTGCTCTACCTGCGGGCCCCCGGAGACCCCGGAATATCCTGTGGCTTGGGTTGCCCGGCACCGAGGTAGCCGGACCGTTTTGGTACGGCCCGGTGCCTGTTTTGGTTACCCATGTCACATCAGCTCGTGCATCTAGGGAAAGGGCTGTGGCTTTGGGATGGCGCAGACAGAGAGAACTGAAACAATACTGCGTGTCACCCCAGCAATGTAACTTCTGCTTGTGACTGGCCTTACCCACCGTGAGAGGGTGGGTGTAAGCCTAAGTCTCGTGGGATCGTCACGCCGAAGCCTGGGCCCACTGTCGTGAGAGGACAGTAGGATCTGAGACTGAGACTCTGCTCTGACTGATTACGGCTATCCCAATCTTTTACCACACCCCTCCCTATAAGGACCCCAACCATACCTGCTGTCTTAGCTCCAGGGCTGAGACAGGGCATGATGTTTGACAGAGCGAGCCTTCTTGCACTGCGAGACTCCCCCCTCTCACAGGCCTGGCCCACAGGGTTATCGAGGGCCTACTTCGATGACAGGTTTTGGAACCCCGAGAGGTGGCATGGGTCAAAGAGGAGACTGAGAGGTTTTATGAATAAGATTTTTATTAAATTATTAAGGGGTTCCAGGGAGGGGGAGGGGAAGATCGATAATAGGATGGTGGGCTTGGGGGAAAGCCCACAGAAGGAGGGATTGGGTCGAATTGGGGCAGGCAACGGGAGGGAGTGGGGTCCTGAAGGAGAATGTGGGGGTCGAGCCAAGTTAAATATCTTTACCATCAATACTGTAAGGGGATGGGGTAGATATGATGGGAGCGGGGGGCCACATCAGATTAAGGGAGCACGCACCCACTATCTTCGAGCGGTAGCATGCTCCGGCCCCCAAGGCTCTACCTGTTCTCCAGGTTGTTTGGAACCACAGGGCCCTGGGTTCCGGCTGATGTTGTGCAACACCATGTCTGTACTGAATAAAGCCCCCCTCAGAGGGGGAGGCAGACCTGGTGGGTATTACGGACACCTGGTTGGGGCCGGAGGGAGGGGTCCCTCTGGTAAAAATGTGCCCTCCGGGTTTCCTAGCATTTCATCAACCGAGATCAGAGGGCAGGGGTGGGGGGGTAGCGGTTATCATTAAAGAAAGTCTGAAGCCGAGGGAGGCCACTGTCCCTCAGACGGCCGGCTGTAAGTTCCTCCTGGTGAAGTGGGGCCATGGGGTTCAGAGAGGTCTGCTGATCATGTACCTGGCTCCCTGCCACGTGACTGCTGCTCTGTCTGAGCTCCTGGGCATTATCGCCGCGGTGGCAGTTGATATCCCCGGGCTTATAGTCATGGGGGACTTCAACCTGCCCTCCGTGGGCGAAGTGTCCGGGGAGGCTCGGGAGTTCATGGCTTCCATGATGGCTATGGACCTGACCCAGTTAATTCATGGCCCCACACACACTGGTTTTTGTCTCGGGACAATGGCTATGAGTTCTGGACAAAGGGGACATAGTCATCAAACCCTTGTCATGGTCAGATCATTCTCTCCTTCGCTTGGACTTCCTGACCGCTACATCACAATTTGGATTTCAAAATGAACAAGGATTAGACAAAATTTTATTTGGCCCAGAAGAAAAAGTGATCTCAAAATTATATAATTTTCAATTGCAATTTAAACTGGAGGGAGAAGAGGTGAAGGGGAATATGATCCCATGGGCACAAAATTTTGGGTATGCAATTAATCTGGCAGAATGGGATAAAATTTGGGAAACAAATTACAAACTGACCTTAGCAGCATCATATAAGGAAAATATTTATAAAATGTTTTACCGTTGGCACCAACCCCCAGCACGATTGGCAAAGATGTTTCCAACAATGTCTTCGAAATGTTGAAAATGTAAAAAGGAGCAAGGGACCTACTGTCATCTGTGATGGACATGCCCTAAAATTAGAGCATTCTGGAATAAAATAAGGAACTGGTTGGAAAAAATTATACAACAGAAAAGTGACTTAAATTGACTTAAAGCCGGAAATGTTTTTATTGGGAATATTTCCTGCAAAATATATAAAGGAGGAACCTTATCTAATATTGCATATAACTACAGAGGCTAGGATAGTATACGCACAGAATTGGAAAATAGACAATATTCCTACACCCTCCATGGTGATTAGAAAAGTACTAGAATGTTCTGATATGTGCAAATTAACGATGGAGATACGTGAAAAAAAAGACTGAGTTCTATGAAGTATGGAACAGATGGCATAGCTGGTTAAAACAAAATAAAAACCTAAAAATTTGGTTATAAAACAAGGACTATCCATGATGAATCTGTAAATGTTCGTACTCTTACTTCCTAGGAAAAACAAGTAAAAGAAATAGATTTGGAAAATATATTATGAGACTTAATTTTGTATAGATAGATTAAGATAAATATTAGCGAAGGTTAAAAGGAACATAAAAATATTGTAACATGGAATTACACCTAGAAATACTTTGAAAAAGCTGTAAAAGTGACTAGCCGTTCTTTGTGTTCGTTCTGGTTTATGTATTTTTTGTCTGTCTGTTTTGTTTGTTGTTTTTAATGAAAAAACCCCTAATAAAGATTATTTTAAAAAACAGACAAATAAACAACCCTGTCTCTTTTATTTGTGGGTCGATGTAAGTACAAAAGGGATGGGCTTGTATAGCAACATTCATCTGCCATCTTGCCAGTTTTAACACACATACACATGGTACAGGCCCCTGTTAAAGACATCACTGGTTGGTGGCATTTGTTGCATTTTCACACATCAATGCACACCAATAAAATGAAATGACAAGATGTTTTTTCTGCTTAGAAACTTATCCTTATAAGCTGTTTTGATGTATTTGACAAAATTCAGTTTGTTCTTAAACTGCATTTCAATAAAGCTTTCTTTCTGTTTCTCTTTCAAGTTTACAAGTCCGATGTTATTGATGCTCTCTGCCCTTTCACGGATTCTGAAAAGACAGGTGCCAAATCTGTGATTATATTAATTCCTGTCAGGCTTGGTGGTGAACGGACCAATATGGAATACTTTGAGTTTGTGAAGGTATGAAATGAGTCAATCACTTTTCAGAATGGGACACTAAATGGCACCAAGGTTGAAAATGGTAATTAACCTATTAATAATTGAAATTTCAGTATGCAGCTGTGATTGAAAATCCTAAGTATTAAAAGTAAGCTAGTACAGCTATTCCAGACCCTAAATAGCTATATTCCTGCTACAGAGTTCACCATAAAGACTGAACTTGTTTCACAACTTTTTGGTGTTTACATCAGGGGTCAGATAGCTTCCAACTTTTTTTTGTAAAATGTAAAAATTGTTACTCCCAGTACCATCAGCAATAGGCCATCTCTGAAATTGGTTTTTCTATTGAAGGATAAGAACCACTGTGTTGATTTAGTAGGTACATAGACTGCTATTAGGGGTTCCACAAAGTGTTTTGCTTCTTGAGCCAAGGACTTGGGATAGAGAGTAAATTAGGTTAGAAAACTATTGGTAGTGAAAAAATATGGGATTGTACCCTTCTTCCAGTGCATCTGGTCTTCTTAATTATTTGCCTTACACTAATTATAAGTGTAGTTCTTTATGATACAGGTAGTTCATGTCCTGTGTAGCACACAAGCCAACTAAAGTCCTTCAAAACATCCTAAGCAAACCAACCAAAAGATCTAGTAACAGGAGGAAGGAAAGGGCCATCTGCAATATACAATGTAAGAACTGCAACAGCCACTATCTAGGGCAAACAGGCACAAGACTTGCACTGCGAGACTCCCCCCTCTCGCAGGTCTGGCCCTCCACACTATCGAGGACCTATCTCAAGGACGGGCATTGGAGCCCCGAGAGATGGCATGCGTCATAGAGGGGGTTGAGGGTTTTTTTAGAAAATTTCTTAACTAAAGTTTTAAGGGGCTCCAGGGGAGGGGGGGGGGGAAAGGGATCTAGGGTAGTGGGTTTGGGGGTAGACCCACTGAGAGAGGAGCCAGGCCTGGCCAGGAAGCGTGGCGGGGGGAAGGGGTGTCCGGGGGAAATTGGGGGGGTCGAGCTGGTCCAGTTTGTGATTTTCCAATTAGTACTGTG
>JANHGD010001569.1:157178-168834 GCA_027560375.1 Imantodes cenchoa
TTCATTCCCTTTTAGCTGGGTTCTATTCAGTGCCATCCTATGCATGTTTATTCAAGATTATGGAACAAATAGTTGGAAAGATCTATGACAATTCACCATGGCCAACTCACCATGGTTAACTTACCACGGCCAACTTGCTTTGGGACAACTTGCCACGGCCACCTAGCTACAGGACCACTCACTGCGGGACAAGAGTTACACTAATATCAAAGAAATGGTGGAATAAGAATCATTAAAGAAAGGATGCAAAAGGAGAGGTAGAATGAAATGTGAACGGGAAAAATTAAAATATTTATGTATTTATGTTAAATAATTAAATAGAATAGTTAAATTGTCCCGCAGCAAGTTGGCTGTGGCAAGTTGGCACATTCCTAGTTCAACATATGGATACCATTGTACAGCAATGTTTACATTTCTGAAATGTCAAAGGAAGGTTTTATTGGAAAGATGTTTCACTTCCCAGACAATAAAAACAACTTAGGAGTTGAAAAAAAAGAAAAAAATGTTTTTCGGATAACAGTCCCATTCAGGAGACTTTGTTGATTTAGGAGTCTGATAGAATAAAAAGATGTTTGTGCCATTTTGAAACCTTTTAAAAGATGGTATATTGAGGGTGTGGGGGATTTTGTTTTTCTTTCTGTCCTTTTTTGTTAAAACACAAATATCTAAATCCTTTGATATGCAGACTGTAGCCTAATATGCCCTTTTTTCTTCTCCACTGCAGGAGCACAGTGTCATGCAGAAGTTGCACTGCACACAAGTTGACAAAATGGTAGCCCAGTATGACAAAGAGAAGCTAGCTTATGAGAAACTCCTTGAGAAGGCGATCAAGAAAAAGGGGTATGGCCTTGTTTAAAAAGCAACATTTTTTTGACAGCAGGAAAGAAGAATTTAGTTCTATTCTTATACCCCAAGAGACGAATCAAAGTGCCCTTGCACTTGGAAAATGTCATTCTAAGTGCGAGATTCCCCAGGGAAGCCTTGTGTATTTGGTTCAGATTAAGAGATTTTAAAATGACACATCCTTTTAAGGACGGAAATGGCAGGCTGGGGAGGTTATTAATAATTAATCTACAAAATCATTACACTGACCTCAATGGAGTATTTAGACCCTCATCACATGAAAGCTAACAAAAGACTCAAGTTAGGCATAATAAAAGCTGGTACACATCTACTCATATGTCTGTTTTCCTCATATCTCATCAAGTGTCTTTTGATTCTGAATGTATATATGTTGACCCTGCAAATAGTTCTGAGGATGTATTTAAAGTCTATGGACTACAGTATGAAGTGTGGTTGTCAATGGATAGTGTGTTTTTCATGTCAGCTTTGTTGGTCTAACTAGGTTAACTGATCAGGTCAACATCTGAATGTTAATTGAAAAACAAAAATCTGCTTGCTATTACAATCAACATTTTTCTGTGTAGACACTATAAGCAGAATGCTTCTTCTCATCAAAATTAGCATGATTTACCTGGATTCTTTCTGTAAGATGAAACACTAGACTAATAAAATAAGTGAAGCTGTGTTGGGCAGCCACAAGCTTTAAAACTGAATTCCTGAAAATACAGAAAGATCAAGATGTGATTTTAATATTGCTCCTTGGGATTTTGTAAGAGACGAGGTGAGGATCTTGCAATAGTCAACATCTCAACATCCTCTCAAGATTTGAATCATACATCCCCATCATTATTATCATCACTGCTGCCACAACACATCTACGGCATATCCCACCATACAAAATATCTCACAATAAATCTGAAAAAGCTGCTGATCCCAGAACTACACATTACGGAGTGAAAGCACAAGACATGTTTGCCTCCATTTGCTGACAACCTCCATTTGTGGTTCTCTTTATGGGAAGAATTAATTAATTACATACACACACACACACACTCAGGATGTGTATTTTCAAATAATCTGATGTGTTCAAAATAAATATGGATGCTTATTAATACAAGTACATCTAGCCCTCAACTTACTCCCACAATTGGGACCAACATTTCTGTTGCTAAGCGAGGCTATTTCTAAGTGAATGTCGCCTGATTTTACGACCTTTTTTGCTACATTGTTAAGCAAATCCCTGCATTGTGATTTTTTAAAATGAATCGTGTAGTTAAGGAAATTATTTCTTCCCCAGTGCCATTGTAACTTCAAATAGTTGCGAAATGAATGGTTGTAAATCAAGGGCTACTTATATATGCAGTGCTAGGGACATTCTAGGATTCTTATGATAAATTCTATTTAAATATAGGATGATTTCACTCCAGATATTCTTCTTAGTTTCAGCCCTCTCACTCTCCCATGGCCACAGGAGAGGGACAAAAAAAGTTCCGGCCCAGCAGTATCTACATTATGCCCACTTTGATCTAAACCATAGCTAATTCCCAAATGGTACTTGTATCATATATTGGAATGGAAAGGTTGACGTACTTTTATTAACATTTCTGAAACTCCCTGCTGAGTATCTATGGAGATTCGCAATCATCCAAGTCATGGTTGTTCCAAAGATGCTTTTTCCAAAAAGCAACTAGACTTTCTTGGATTTTTTTTCTTCTTCTTGAAAGTGTTTCACATCTCATCCAGGAAGCTTCTTTAGTTCTGAAAGTCCGGTTGCCTTTTGGAAAAAGCACCTTTGGGATTCCCTGATGAGTAGCCTTTCTCTTCAAAATTCATTGAGAAACATGGTTCTACAATCTGGACTAACAGGAAAAAGTGAGAAAGACCTAAACAGCCTTTTGTCCTCGGCAGATTGTAATTTTTCTTTATTTTTTTCCCATCAAGATTAATTAAATGCGGAATGGTTCCACATTTCAGATGGGAGGATGACGCTGGGGAATAAATAGATGATTAGAATAAAATCATAGAACTGGAAGGGACCTTGGAGATCATCTAGTCAAACCCCCTGACTAAGACGGGGTCCTTATCCTACCACAGATAAATGATTGTCCAGCCTTTTCTTGAAAACCTCCAGCAATGATGACAGACCCAAGTTGCATTTCTAAACTTTTTTTTTTCAAGTTTTGGTTCATCTTCTGAGTTTACTTGAACAATTTAATTTGAAATACTTACTTGAAATACTTCTGTTTTGTTTGTGTTTAGAGGAAATAATTGTCTTGAGATGAAAAAAGAGACAGAAAGTAAAGTTCAAATGTTAACATCTGATCACAAATCAAAGGTAAGAGCAAAAGAAGTCCATTTAACTATGCATTTCAGTACATGCCTGTCATATAGTGAGAGTTATTTCTAGAAGTCAGAAATTTATTTTGTCCTCCAGGAAATAAGGGGGAAAAGAGACTGCAGGTTCTTTGGACTACTTTGGAAAACAAAAGAAGAGGGCAAGATAGCAAGTAAAAATATGATTTTTTTTCCCAATGAAGATTAAACTGGTGATAAAGCTATTTAGCCCACACAGCTGGAATTCCTTACTATTAGATCTGACAGCACAGATTCATGCTATGCTGGTCAAGGACCACCATTTATAAACAAATATGTTCTTTATGCTCATAGATCTGTTTACTTAAACTTGGAGTTCAACGTAGCACAATCTAAAACAGTGTTTTTCAAACTTGATGGCTGGGGAATGCCAGGTGTTGAAGTCCACACTTCTTAAAGTTACCAAGTTTGAAAAAATACTGGTCTAAAATATTCCATGTTCTATTTCCACCAGGGCATGTTCTATTTTAACGTTTCCCCTAATTTTTCCAGATGCATATTTTTGTATATCTAATATTTGGGGGCGGGGGAGAAGGCACACAGAAAAAGGATTAAGATTAAGAACAGAAACAAAATTAGGTGGAAATGCCCTGAGGGACTGCTTAGAAAAGATCTGGGTGAACTCAGTGGTTGTTAAAATTGAGAAAAGATAAATCAATAGAAAGAACTCTGCACAACAACAGAAGTATCAAAAGAAGTTATTGCTGGGAGAAAAAATAAAAGAAATATAAAAGCAAGGGGAAGGGGAAAAAACCCATGTGGTGGTACATTGCAGAGCAAACTGGTTAAGGATCCACATTTAAGAACAAGTAAATAGCAGAGTAAGGAAAGACAATTGAGGCAGAAGGCTACTCCAAGTTCGTAAGCAGAATGGGGCCAGCAATGTCATTGGAGGGTTCCGGTTGTCAGACTTCCCATGTGGTGTGAAGACTGAAACACAAACTGGAAGGTGGGAGCTATGACACCAGTGGATGATTGTTTGTTCATATCGTTAGAACTGCGACTGTTGCCTTCGCTACATCCACAACCATTGCCATTAGAAGGAAATGGGTTTGTTGACATGCTGGGAGAAGAATTGATGGGAGTATAATAGACAAGCCAAGTCAGTAATGGCTTTGGAACATATTGCCTAGGGCTGAGTTCTGTTCACCTGATTTCAGTGCTGCCATTGCTATGAGTTTGGGTGGTTTATGAGACGGATTATAGAAACAGTTGAAATGATTCCTAAGTGTCTGATAATGGTAGAGCCATATTGGATGGAAGAATTTGTAATGTCAGTCCCAAAACCAAGAATGACACATCATGATTCTTCCAAGCTAAGTTCCTTATTGTTTCACACCTGTGGACTAAATCTTGGCACTCTAAGCACTCTACGATCACTCTGTGAACTATGAGGGAGGAGCTGTCTTCATCCCCTTTCTCTCATACATAATATCTGTATTGAGTTGCCCCTTACTTCTCCGGAATGCATCTCCTCCCTCTGGTAATCTACCCCCATACTATATTCCATCACATTGAACTGGATAATGGACTGCACTTGCTCTTCTTGTAACTTTCAGTGGAGGGTGAGAAGAAGGCTGGATGCTATTGGTACCCAATTTATCCAACCAATAGGTAGTGGCTGTGCATCACTTTATCTACCTGGTGGCTATAGGGTAAAGTTGCCCATCTATAATTTGACAAAACCTTCCTCAAGTAAGAGACACAGGAATGTAGGCTGCCACCTTGTATGGGGGGAACAGTAGAGGACAAGATCTCAATTTCAAAGTACTAGTGTGTGGGGGAGAGGGAATCTGGGGGAACAGTTTGTAGTATCCTTCTGACTTATGTCAGTAGCCCTTCCTCATTGGCTGGATGTGGGTTGATGCTATACAGGGGTGAGTTCTAACTTACCTCACTGCTGGTTCGCTTCTTCCTCTGCTGTGTGCACAGTGCCAAAAAATTTAAAAAAATCCCCCCCCAAAAAGCCAAAAACAAGATGGCGATGCATGCTCAGTGCCGGAAACTCAGCTTCTGCGCATGCACAGAAGAAAAAAAAACCCAGAAAAAAAAATTAAAAAAAAAATCCCCCCAAAATTTTTTAAAAAGAGATGGCAGCGCCCACAGACCGGCACTGACCTAACCGATTCCGTGACATCATCGTGAAGTCACCAGTGGTTTGCTACTGGTTCGGGCAAACCAGGAGAAACCCACCTCTGACGCTACAGCCAATCAGTGTTTGGGAAGATATTTTCTATGGTTCAGGCATTGTTCATAGGCTTTGTAACATAATGTTTTACTTTTCAGCCACTTACGTTGCAGCCACTGATTTTTTCCAAGGATTGACTGGGCATTGGCGGTCTATTAGCCAAGGGTGACTATAGTTTCTGGATTCCCACCACATGGGCAAAGAGGGAAACGTGCATTAACTATCAATTAACCCAGAGAATACGGGGTTTAGTATAATCCCAAGATTCTGGGTCGACCTAAAACATGGATCTAGAAGTGCCTCCTGCATTATCCACTTTAAAAATCATGAGTAGAAAGACTGATCCAAGTTTTCTTCCTCAAAGGTGAAGGAAATTGTGGCACAGCACACCAAAGAATGGTCTGAGATGATCAACACTCACAGTGCAGAAGAGCAAGAAATACGTGATCTGCACCTTAGCCAGCAGTGTGGACTACTGAAAAAGCTGTTAATTAATGTGCATGAACAACAGACACAACAACTGAAGCTTTCCCATGACAGGTGAGTATAACAGTATACTGTTATTCTATTATTTGTTCACTTGGAAATGGTTGAATTTAGCCCAATGTCAGAGTGTAGGAGACGAAAGCATTTAACATCACCATCCAGGCTCACCTAATTAAAAAAAAAAGTCAGCTGACCATTGTTTTAAAAAAATGCAGCCATTTCTCTGATAGTGCTGAGAATAATCTAATGTTGTTTGTATAATCTTGATGACTGGCAGATCAAAGCAAAGAGAATATACTCCTCAGTCTAGAACGTTTAAGATTAAAGTTTAAATGCCATAATTTTTCTTTCTTTCTTTTTTTAGAGAAAGTAAAGAAATGCGTGCCAACCAAGCAAAAATTTCAATGGAAAACAGTAAAGCCATAAGCCAAGATAAATCTATCAAAAACAAAGCTGAAAGAGAAAGGTACACATTACATTGTTGGTTATAGAATAAGTTTTCTTCAGGAAGATTCATGGGCTACTTTGTTTAATGTGAGTGGAGCAACTTGCCTTCCCAACAAATCATTATTACTTAATACACTTGGAACCCACGTCAAAAAACGTAATGTGAATTCCATTATATTCAAGTAACAGTCCAATAAATATTTGGCTGAAGAAATTAGGGGCTATTTTGTCCTGGAGAGAGAGGAGCCTTCCTTTATTTCTAAAGTTTATATACTTTTGCAAATATTGGAATTCTTCCAAGTGTTGTATTCATTTCCTCTTGGGTGGGATTGATGATATTGTGACTGTATAAGGGCTAGAACTGAGAAAAACAAGATCTCAGTTAATATGTATAATAGCTGATTGTCAAGCCAGATATATGATAAGAGTCTTAGACAATGAAATTAGCATTTCCTTGCTTCCCTCTTGTTTCTTTTTCCAGATCTTGTAATTGACCACTTTTCAAGATTCAATTACATGCATTCAGAAATACGTTACTAAGAGTTTAAAGTCCGTGCACCATTGTCCGACTCATTCCATATCATGGTGTGATTTGGACCATATACTGTTCTATTAAAGTTAGTGGCAAAATCAAAACTAGAAGCACACACAGATGACTGATAAAGCTGGATTCATTAATTTCTTTATACCCATAATAACATATATTTACAATACCATTAGCAGAGTTATTCTTCAATGTAACAACATTTAAAAGTAAAACACAAGCAGCTTCCAGTTCAGAGTGGAAGAATACAGAATGGAGAGAGAGCAGAGTGGAGACTGGAGCCACACCCAGCCTTAAGTTTAAGTTCCAATTTCGATTCTCTGCATAGACTCAGAAGTAGTTGGCTCTTATTGGCTGACTGAGTTGCTATGCCTGTTCATTGGCTGACCTTGTTACCACTGGCTCTCCCAGTCATGAAAATCTTAACATGTTCTAAGCAAAGCTTCCTTGATAAATCAATTCAAGTCCTTCATGGCACAAACTTCTATACTCTGATTTATTATTTCAGAAAATTTTATTATAATGGACAAGGTCATAAAAAACTCTTGCTAAATGCTAATTATAAAGAGTTACGGGCTAGCCTTAGATAGGCCATTGTTACAAGAGACCTGGATTTTTATTTGCCCCATTTACATACAGATACATTGACCTGTGCAAAAATGAGTGTCCTGGCTTCTCCCTTTTACCTTCCAGTTTTAAGGGGTCACTGGATTTCTCATTGCCCTTGATATAGTGCAGCTGGAAAAGAAAGAACAGTCATACAGTCAATTCTTAGTACTATATACAGGCAGAAAGTACAGGAGGAGGCATGCATTCACCCTATGAACAGATACATGGGTTCTTAAAGATAAACTAAAGGTTTTTAAATAAAGATACAGTACCAGAGTGAAATCAGAGGCCCAAGACAGATTTACTGATTTCCTTAAGCATAACTAGCTCCATTTCCCTGTTTCCACATGCACTTTCTCACTTGAATCCACTCAACTAGATCTACCTAAAGCCCTAGCTAAGACACTGAAGGAAATGGGGTCCAGACACAGAAGCAGCTCCTTTCTTTGCCTCCCTCAATTCTGTACATTGACTTGCTGCTAGACATATTCCCAGATAAGTATTTTGTGCTTTGAGTTTAGGTCCGGAGACATTTCTGCAATTATCAGAATCTTTCAGTATAACCTGCTGATCCCCAACCCCAGTGATGGCGAACCTTTTTTGGCTCGAGTGCCAAAAGAATGCACGTGCGATAGCAGGCGTGTGGGTGCCCACACCCATAATGCAATGCCCTCCCCCCGCACATGTATACAACTCCCATGCAGCACATGCACACTGGCCTCATTGAAGCTTCCGCTAGGCCTGTTGGGCTGTTTGTCGCTCTGCCCAGGGTTCAGGAAAGCCTCCTGAAGCCTGGGGATGGCGAAAAATGGCCAACGGGCCAATCGGAAGTTCAGAAACGAAACGGAAGTGGAGCTGCCGTACTATTTACCTTCAGATAGTTGCAATTAGGCCTCGCACACCTCGGCCCATTTCTTCTGCAGCCAGCAATGCTTTCCTGAAAGCCCCTCTAGCCGATAACTGTTATCAGCTGCAGAGGCCTTTCCTAAAAGCTTTTCCTGAAGCTTTTCCTGTTATCAGCCTCTATAGCTGATAACAGAGCTCCGGATCGATCTGAAGCTCTGTTATCGGTTGCAGAAGCCTTCAGGAAAGCCTTGCTAGCTGGAGAAGACAGAAGACATGGGCCGAGGTGTGGGAGGCCTGGCTGCAACTGTCCAAAGCTGAGGAAGTTCTTGAAGACCTCTCACAGCAAAAAGGAGGCTGGGGGTGAGCACACAAGTGAACTTCCGGTTGGCCCGTTAGCCAATTTTTCGTTGTCCCCAGGGTTCAGGAAGCTTTCCTGAAGCCTGGGGGGAGCGAAAATGGCCAAAAAGAAAGCTGGAAATCAGCTGGCCAGCGCACACATGCGGGCTGGAACTGACATACGGCACCGCCTCACTTGCCCTCAGATATGTGTCTGTGTGCCACCTGTGGCATACATGCCATAGGTTCACCATCACTGCCCTACCCCCTTTCTTTAGAAACCCTGATTTTGCAAAGCAATGAAGATTTAGCCTCCTAAATTTTGCATAAGCAATATTACTCCAACACTTCACTGGAATACAAATTGAGGTCTTTCTACATTTCACATGGCATTCCTTGGAGATCCAAAAGCCAAGGAACCATTAAAATGCTGTAGGATATTAAAAAACAAAAAGGCTTTAGCAGAACCAATCTATCTATCTATCTTTATTACAGTCACACTTGGTGGTGGGTTAGCTGTGGGCAATTAAAGTTTGCCTAATTTTACATACAGCACAGCAGAGTATAGCAGAATCACCATTGTTGTGCAGTTGGAAATCCAACTTAAAAATAAATATTTTTAATAACTTGTTTTGGTCCATTTAAATGTCATGTCTGTCAGGAATTAAGGTTGACATCTATGCTTAGATTTAACTTTGCCAGCGCTGTCTGTATTTCAGCCTTGGATTCTTCTTCATTTCGTTGCTTGCTATTTAGGTCTGTTGGGTCTTTTTTCCTCTCTTATAACATGATTAATTTCAGATTTAACTAAAGAAACCAAAACTACAGATTAATACTAATGATGTAAATTATTTATTCCCCTTTATAGCCTAGATCTGTGATGGCAAACCTATGGCACGCGTGCCAGAGGTGGCACGCAGAGCCGTCTCTGCTGGCATGGGCGCTGTCGCCCCAGGTTAGATCTCCGCGGTGTTTCTTTCTCGGGAGCTTCTGTTTCCCTGCAAATGACGAAATAGAAGCTCACGAAAGAAAAAGATCTTACCTCTTGCCGTGCTGCCGGTGTTGGGATGCCCCGCCTCCTGACTGCCAGCTGGTCTTTGGATCTCTGCTGCACATGCACGCAAGTCCGCACATGCATGTGTGCGCACCTTTCAGTTTGAGCAAATGCGCACATGCAGTTTGGGCACTCGGTGTCTAAACGGTTCGCCATCACTGGCCTAGATAGTTTGGTCTATTTATTTTTAGTCTGTTTGTTTTATTTAACTAATTTTATAATGTTGTTTTATCTTCTGTACTATATTGCCGTATCTGATATTCATAGTTGTAATACTAATAAAGATATAATTCTTCTTCTTAGATCTTAGGGTTAGAAAGTGTTTTAGTGATTTGTTAATAGTACTTATATTTTTTATTATTGGTCACTTATTCTAAACTTTAACTTTTTATTTCTGGAATGAGTGTAATTTGATATATTTTATACCGGTCTGTGACTAAAGAAGAGGAGGAGGTGGGTTCTTAGCATTTTTCTCAGTGACATTTTGATGTGTAATACACTACATTAGTAAATATATCATTCATAGGCGTGTGAGGGAGCTGAATAGCAGTAATACAAAGAAGTTTCTGGAAGAAAGAAAACGGGTGAGTAGTTAATCGTCTGAAATACCATAAACCTTTTTTAAATTGGTGAACTGTTTTCCAAGATCTGATGAAACTGAGTAGATTGAAAGACAGAAGGATAGTGGAAATAGGAACTGCTCATGAAATAAATACCATAAAGCATTTTTAGAAGTCGTGAAAAAAGGAATATTTGAGGGCTTTGGGTCCAGACTAGGACAGAAAAGGTTATCTGTAACTAACTGAAATCTGAAGGCAGATAATCTGTTTCTTCTGCCCTGGTTCTGCTGGATATTCATGTGCATTTTATCAGGTATCTGCCTTTCTCTAAGCACTTTACTAATCTACAAAATCTTTCCCTGAATATAATATATTTTATACTCTTCGTTAGGTAATTTTAAAGAAATTTCACATTGTGAAATTCAGAAATATACATACAGGCGTCAACTTGAATTTTGATTCATGGATATGTTCAGAAAAAGTACATTCGTTAAATTTGTATCAAGAGATGAACAGAACAGACCTATCCCCACCCTTTGTTGCTGTTGATTTCCCTGAGAACATTGGAATTGAAAGTACCTAAATAGGAATGTCTCAGAAGGAAGGCTGAAAAAAATGATCTCTATTGTAGACAGCTGCATGTGAAATAGCAGAATTGGTTTTCATCCAGCCCCAGCACTCTCATCCTGTTTTGGGGCATATTCTAAACAGTTTCCTAATGAAATTCGAACTGCTTACAAATTTAAAGCTGGAGACACTAAATTCACCTTGAGAGTTTGTTTGACTATTGCTCTTTTTTGTTTCACAAATATTTTAGAAGGTGGAAGAAGATAGTTTATATAGATAACACCACTCCTTATCCATCAAGCAAATGATGAATCTAGTTGCACTGTTTGTATTTATCAATCAAGTGATCAGTTTATTATGCTTAATTTTTACCCAAAAAATTTATTGGTACGAAAAGAAAACTATGGAAACTCAAAATCCTTATCCCCATCAACCCAATGTTCAGACATCATTTTCTTATTATTCTCCCGGTTTAGCCCTTGGAATGTTAATTACGCTGAAAAATAATCTAGCGCATTGCATGAATTCAACCTATTTGCTTGGTTTATGCTCTAGTCTAGGGTATTATGAGGACACACATAAATGGGTTGATCAAGTAATCACTTTCTACTTGTTATGTGTTCCATGGGACTATGTTTTGTATGTTTGGTGATGTGGGACATTTGTAGCCTATTGCAGTGACATGACTGAGTCCTTTTATTGCCCTTGTCAGAAAGCAACGTTATATATTTATTTATTTATTTATTTATTTATTTATTTATTTATCACATTTATATACCGCCCTACTCCCGAAGGACTCAGGG
>JANHGD010001571.1:321633-332982 GCA_027560375.1 Imantodes cenchoa
GCTATTCAAACTGCCTTGTCGATCGGCTGTCAGCCGACGACAAGGCTTTTGTGAACCGGGAGCATTTCACCCCTGCTATAAATATTTTATCTTCCTTTATCCACTGTGTTTAGCAATCCCTCAGTCTCATGATCAATGCCTTCATATTTTTGTAGTGATGTTTCACATCCCAAGCTATCATTCCTTCACTTCCCTGTCTGTAAGTTTTAGTCTTACAGGAGTCTTAACAAAAGTTTGCAAGCTACATTTTGTTTTATCTACTTATCTACTTTTATTCAACACCTTTTTATTCAGTCCTTTTGTACTAACTTGAATGGTGAAAGTATTACCCATAAAGTATCATTCAATACCTTTTATTCAGTCCTCTTCTCCTTGTACTAACTTGAATAAAGCATTATCTGGGCTCCTTTATAGCCGTTCATTAGAAAGAGAAATCATTTTTCTTTGTGTGTGTTCTGTATTAATCACGACAATTGTTAGTTTTAAATCGATCAAACACATTGTCACAACTTGAACATAGGTGACAAAAGGGACACGTTATGGACATGAACACTTTGAAATGTTTGTATTTAGGTTTGGTTGAGTATACCATCATTCAGCAAGCACATATTGCATTTTGCGCTAATCCCAGACTTTCTAGCCAAGATGACAACTGTGATGCAGAGTAGAAAAACTTGTTTAATACATGTGTAACTATTTGAAATGCCAGAAAAGGTTTCTGCTGTCTCTGCACAACTTAGGCAAGAAGCCCACTCAGCTACTGAAATCATCATTCAAAGCAGTTGCTCCACAAATGATGAACTAAATCAATTTTTTTTTAACTTGGGTGCCTTTCAGATGTGTGGGCTTCAATGTCCAAAATTTGTAGCCAATATGGCTATTGCTGAGAAAGCAAAGAATTGAATAACAGAATTGGAGGAAACCTGGGAGGTCTTCTAGTCCAACTCCCTGCTCAAGCAGCAGACCCTATACCAGTAATGGCGAACCTTTTTTGGTTCGCTTGCCAAAAGGGTGTGTGCGCGTGCGCTAGTGCGTGCACATTCCCTCCATTCCCCATTCCCTCCCCCCCACACATGTGTACCCTCATGCGGTCCCTGCACATGTGCACAAACACACACACACCCCAACCGCCCATGCGCACAGGCCTCACTGAAACCTGGTACGGCCAAACCGGAAGTTCAGAAAAATGGACTTCCGGTTTGCCCATTATGCTGGTTTTTGGCACTCTGGAGGCTTCAGGGAAGCTTCCTGATGCCCCAGTGTGTGAAAAACAGCACAACGGGCAAACCAGAAGACTGTTTTTCCAAACTTCTGGCTTGTCCATTGTGTTGTTTTTCGCACTCCAGGGCTTCCAGGAAGCTTCCCTGAAGCCTCCGGAGGGCAAAACAGCCTTCCCCAAGGCCGTAAATCAGCTGGCCAACAAATGTTGGAGCTGTCATAGGGCAATGCCTTGCATGCCCTCTGATATGGCTCTGCGTGCCACTTGTGGCATGCGTGCCATAGGTTTGCCATCACTGCCCTATACCATTTTGGATGAATGGCTTCTCAAAAGCCTCCAGTGATGGAGGACCCACAACTTCTGAAGGCAAGCCACTGGTCCAGTTCTACCGGTTAATTGTTCTCATTGTCAGGGAAATTCTCCTTAGTTCTAGGTTGGTTCTCTCCTTAATTAGTTTCCATCCAATATTCCTTGTCCTGCCCTTCAGGTGCTTTGGAGACTAGCTTGACTTCCTCTTCTTTGTGTCAATCCCTCAAATTTTAGAACACTGCTATGATGTCTCCCCTAGTCTTTCTTTTCACTAGACTAGACACCCAATTCCTGCATTTGTTCTTCACATATTTTAGCCTTCAGCCCCTTAATCATCTTTGTTGCTTTTCTCTGCATTCTTTCCAAAATCTCAACATCTTTTTTATACTGTGGTGCCCAAAACTGGATGTAGTATTCCAAGTGTGATCTTACCAATTATAAGTGTCGTCAAGTGAGGTGCACATATCTGGGGAGTACTTGTTCATGGACAGTCTTTCTGAACTTTGGAACTTTCAGATAGGTTGGATCAGAACTCCAGCCTGGCTGGCAATTGGAGAAGTGGTAGTCACATGCATTCCGAGGACACCTGGTTGGAGGAAGTTTGGATATACAGATGGTCTCCAAGACAACTTCACATATTTCCAAGTTTCACTATCCAGAACAGCTTGGTTTAAATACCATAAGGAGTTTTGTTAAGCCCCAACTGAGTAACTTTTTACCTTCAAAACTTTGTAACTGGACAACTGGCTCTATATAATAATATACTTTGCTTGTGTATTCAATTAACTGAAGGCAAAATACATGCCTGAAATCTTTCTGTACAGCAATAATCTGAACATTGAAATATGTGGTACCATGACAACCACAGCGTGCTTCCTTTCATGCCATCGTGCATTGCTCGATGTTGTTAACAAAAGCATTTCAGAATAGTAATTCCAAAATTGTGTTTCCAAAAGCCACGCACACAATTTTAAATGAGGTAAATTGGAGGCAGAAATAAATGACTGAAAACATCTGTGATTCCAAAATACTCTTCTAGAGGAAGGACCCTTGACTGCAGCATAATGTTGTAGGATTCTAGTTTTGCTTTGGCTTCCTTCTGCTAGACTGAGCTACTCTGCTGTCTGAATCCATACTGATTATTTGATTGGGTCTATCACTATCTGTGCAAAGATGTCATAGCAGGGCCCACTTTTCAGATGAGGCCAACTACTGCTTTGGGGTAGGGTGCCTCCTTTCAGCTTGAAGATTGTTCCTGATAAGTGACCATCTATTTGGAGGGAGGATAAAAGTTCTGCAGCTTAGTGGTAGGTCATTGCTTCCTGTAGAAGGTTCTTAATTCAGCCAAGTTCAGAGAAATTTGAAATGGGACATTGTGAGATCTGCCCACATTCCTTTTCATCATGGGGAAAAAAAGCTACACATCCTGGTTCTTTCATCTGGAGGAGGGGATCAACATCAGGAATGGAATGCAAATGCAGGCTTTTTACTAAGAGGAAGTGGAGGAAGGAATACATAGATATTCATGCCAAATTAGGTTTGCCCTAAAAGTAAATATTTTCTATTCTTATCATGTGCTTCCAGTTGCAATGCTGAAAAAAGAATACCATTAATATTAATTTTCTGTTCTGATGAAATGCTGTCATGCAACTAGAGGAGATTCTCCAAAGACAGATGCAATAAAACGTCTTGTCCTTACAAGTCATAAAATTCCTGGTCCTGATTTTTACATTCCTTCCCTTGGATGAATTTGCTGATGCATGAAATAACTTACTTTTAATTCAACAACTCTGCTAGACAGCTTCAGGTCTCTTGAGGTAAGGCACTTATGCCACTTCTCTTATTCCTCATACAGTTCAGTTGTGATGCAGCCAAAATCATAACATTTTTGCCATTTGTAATATTAGAGCTCCATAACGCTCGGAGTTGGCTATTTTCTTACTTTCCTGTAAGGAATTCTTGCATCAGCTACCCCTCTCTTACAGTTTAAGCTCTGCTTCTTAGAACCTCGAAGCAATCTTATCAATAAACTTGATCTTAATCCTTTGAGTCAGTTTTACACAAAAAATATGTTTACTTTCCTTGCTTAGGTGAAAAATTGCCTCTAGACAAGATGGGCAGCACACGAATCAATCAATTAGATAAATAAATAGTCTGCAATAAATAAATGCCTCACTTTGGCCACTTCATGGCCATGGAAACTTGTGGTCCTCTCATTCTTCAATCAGGAGGAAAGCACGTTGATGTCGAAAGCTTTATCCTTTACCATACTTGAGGGATAAACTGGGGAATATTGCTACCCAGAATACACATTAGGACAAATATTTAGGTGATTCAATCATTTAGGGCAATGATTGGCACATTTCTGTCTCTCCTTCCTCTCCTTCCCACCATCTCCTACTGTTGGAAAAACAACAACTGCTACTTGTTGTTCTGAATACGTGGGTGTCTGTGGCAAGGGACATGGTTTGACATTCAAGCTGTCATTTTTATTTTCTAGGTATTTTGACTTTCTTTCTCTGGAGAACGCTCTGGAAAGATGGAAAGAGAGAGAATGAGTGGTGATGACTGCCTTGATGCGTGCCCCGGATAACCAAGATAGGGACAGATCAGCATGGAGAAAAACTACTTATGTGGCCACTAAGAGTCATCAACAAGGTATTACAAAGCCCATAATGTTCTCCTTAGAAGAAAATGTAGTTCTAAATCTAAATGTAATTCATAAAATCATATACCAAAATGTCCTTCCTGTCAATGATTACTTCAGCTTCAACTGCAACAATACACGAGCACGCAATAGATAAAAACTTAATGCAAACCACTCCAAACTCGACTGCAGAAAATACAACTTCAGCAACAGAGTGATCAATGCCTGGAATGCATTACCTGACTCTGTGGTTTCCTCCCCAAACCCCAAAATCTTTAACCTTAGACTGTCTACAGTCGACCTCAACCCATTCCTAAGAGGTCTGAAAAGGGTATGCATAAGTGCACCATTGTGCCTACCGTCCTGTCTTACCGGCCCAATGCCTATTTTACCTGTACCTACTTTGCTAATGTTTATGCTTATACCAATACCTACTATCTTGTACACATGTTTGACAAATAAATACAATAAAAATAAATAAGCCCTATCGGGCTTTTGAGTGCATGGCAATAAGGCCAAGCGCTTATTTCAGGCTTCAAAAAAATATAAGACAGGGTCTTATTTTTGGGGAAACATGGTAGTATATGCATTAAAATAAGCTAAATATGAGAAACACCTCTGCCAAAGTATCAACAGGGCAAAATAGAAGCTTTCTAGTTGTACCTGGGAAGATCTTTGGGAGGAATCATCTAAAGTTCACAAGGAAAAGAGGTCAGAATATAAGCTCACTGACCGAGCTGAAATTTGGGAAACTCAAATTCTCATCTTTATAGGGAAATCATAATTTAGAGAAAACTGGGGATTAGCCCATCCCATAAAAACATTCTCAGTATCTTATAAATTTGTTTCAAAATTTCTGGCAGATACTAGGATGTGAAGGACTCTGAGAATACACATTTTGAATTAACATTTGAATTAACATTAATTAACATTAATTAACATTAAGCATGTAGAGTAGCTTTGGGAGTTTCTGTGACAATTGCAACACTAGAGATTTAACAACATGATGCCTAAGTCACTTCATTTACAGTCCATTTAAATACTTTAATTCCATGTTATTCCAGCTCTGGAAATTTAAGAGATTTTTTTTTTCATAAGATCAGTAGCTTCTGCCTTCTACTCGCCCAGCCTGAAAGTTTAATATTGGTTAGCAGGTGTTACTGTGATTAGTTGCAACTTTATTAAACTCTGGAGACCTGTACTATTAGTATGATCTGTAGCTGAAATGAAAGAAGTTGCATTTTTAAATTTTAAATCTCCAAATACTCGTTTATTGCCACATTGTGACAGACATTACTTTGCAAATCTGTCAGATTCATGGAATTCAGCACTGATGTTGGATGCTGACTTTGGACTCACTGAATGATTTAGGAGCATTTCTCAGCAAGGTTTGAAATGGAACCAACATTTAGATTATTATTGGTGGCCTTAATGAGAAGTGGAAACCATAAACACAAATTTAGGGGGAAGAGTTGCTGTATTTATTTTTGTTGAACCAATGGGTTTTCATCATTTGCAACAGTTGTATCTCTGTTTGCTGGGAAGAAAATGCCTTCCGCATCTCCCACACGCTTAGAAATATGTGTACTACTTTTGTTTTAAAAGGATGATCCAAGTACTCCTAAATCCCTTTTATGTACCAATCAAAAACTACTCATCCAAACTTCCAAGATGATGCTTCCTGTTAAGTAACAGGTTTTGTGTTTCCAATGGCATTTCAGTTGGATACACTATTAGGCTCATCTACCACTCAGGTGACTGTAAAAAAAAAAAATGAAATAGATGCCTCATCATTTAAACCACAGGGAGTAGAGAAAGAAAGATCTACTGAAAATAATGAGGAAATGACCAGCACTGCTCACTGTTGACAGTGTTGGTTGTGCCTGACATAATTTTAGATGTAATAATAATATTAATAAATGTGCCATTTATGAGTTTTCCATCCATAATTTATGAAGCATGGTAAATTGCCTTGGGAAATTAGCACCCCCTTAGACTGGTACAGTTTCCAGCACATTAAACCTGTGTCTGCACTGTTAAAATTCAAACATCTGTCTAAACAGTGCAGGAACAGATGCATACAATGTGGATTCAATTTGTCTTTGACCAACAGAAAGCACAAGGTGCCGAAATGAGGACTGGGACTTGCATTTAATAATGCATGTAATAAACCTCTTTGATGCAATATCCTTCGGGTTTTTTTTTTTTAATTATTGAAGAAGAAAGAAAACATAAGAAGAAATCATCATCAAGAAAAGTAATTGGTCTTCAATTCAGTTGTTATCTGTTTTTAATATAATAGATAATATGCTCAGGATGGGCTGAATGGATTCTTGATGCTATTTAGAATGTTTATTCCCAAAAGGACTGCTGGAGTACTATGTTTAAATTAAATTTATTGCAACCCCACACTTTTTAGCAACTACACCTAGGCTTCTCCAACCATTTCCCATGCGTGTCTATCCTGGCTGATAGATCAGTGGAGCTGTGATTCAGCCAAATCTGAAGTACCACATATCATGTGCCCATAGTAAACATGAAACCAGCAGGTTGGATCATCTGGAGTTTGGGAATTAGATCTTAGTAACCTCCTTGGCATAAAATATTCTTTTCAAACTGAAATGTCACTGTTTGAAAACACTGCATCATTTTATTTGGGATTCAGAGATGAGCAAACAACGCCAATCTGATCTTCTCCCACATAACCTGCCTATGTGTCAAGGAAAACTTTAAAGACTCTCTGTCTATTCACTTCCTGTGATATAGTAGGTGAGGGCTTCTTTTGGTGAGGAGGAGGAGTAGTAACATTCTATTTAGGTCAGAGTTAGTAAGGAGGAGTAACATTCTATTTAGGTCAGAGTTAGTAACTATTCCTGGAATTGTATTATAATCTCAAGCACTCTGGTGCAAGAATGCTGATGTCATGTTGTTTGATGCTTTAATAAGATTTGTGTGTGTGTGTGTGTGTGTGTGTGTGTGTGTTTTCTCCTCCTTTGTATCTGAACTCAACCTCACTTCTCTCTAATGACAGCACAGACACAAACAATAGGCACTATTCCAGTGCCTATTTTTATATGACAGGTCCTCATGATGTTATATCTGTCTTGTCTTTAGTCACAGCTGATGCAATCTAAAATCTATACCAATTCTAAATAGAGTTTTCCCTTTTCTCCTGACATAGATTTGGTGGTAGATATAATCTAAGGAAACATCTCCACTGATGTAATTGCTGACAATTTCAAGGCCAGATACGCAGAGTGCTTCAGGCCATGCACCTTCTCATCTAAAACCTGGGGACTATTTTCTAAGACCGTTCTGGTTTTGTTGATGGCAGAAACGATTTGATCAGTAGATTTTAGTGGCTGCCTAGGAAGAATTTCCTGCTGACTGAACGTTCTGTCTCACCTTTCAGATCAGGCCCAGGTCTACAGAGCTTCCAAAAAAGAGCAGTAAACCCGAGTTCAAAACAAGCCTGAAAAATACCTGAGAAGTGTGTGGTGGTAGTGGTGATGGTGGTGATGTGTGTGGCAATTGAGAGGTGAAATGGGAAGTATCTCAGTTGTACCAAACAACTGTTTCCTCTTTGTCAGCCAGGCATGTTTTAAACATGGATTTAGCTTTTTTTTAAAAAAAGAAAATGTGATAAAAGTTTTTTTTCCAAAAACAACTAGAACCTATGTCTAGAATACATTAAGCAGTTTGAAAAACAGTGAACCAGCACAGGAGTGAATGCGTAGGATGTGGTGGACAAAGATCTCTTCTGATCCACTATACTATCCCTATGTCACCTGCATTCTGTTTTGGGGGATATTTATGTGCATGGCTTGGGTTGACTTTCCCTGCTACCCTGTGAAGCAAGAAATCATTGTATAACATCCCACAGATCGCCTACAAATCCTGATGTATGCAGTGTGGCAAAGCAATGCTGTGAAGCAGGCAGACTTCTCTTTTTTTACTAGGTGACCCTATTCATCTTGCAGATCAGCTGTCTTAATACCTGTCAGCTTCAAGAAGGCCTTCATCCTTGGTATAATGTATTTCTGTATAGTTACCGTATTTTTTGGCGTATAAGACACACCTTTTTCCCCACTAAAAGAGACTGAAAATTTGGGTGCATCTTATACACTGAATGTAGTTGTTTCGAAGCTTTTTTCCCCCAGCCCTAACGTGATGCTAACTATCTTCCCAGCTTGCAGGATTTTTTTTCGTTGCTAATCTGAAGTTTTTTTTCCAGCCCTAAGTCTTTGCAGGCTTGTTTTCATTGCTTTTCCCTCCAAAAAAGTTTTTTTTTCCAGCCCTAACCAGGGGGTAAAATGATGTGCTAAAGCTGACCAGATTAAGGACGCTAGCCAGATAAATACCTGGTAGGTAGATTTTTCCCCTATTTTCCTCCCCTAAAACTAAGGTGTGTCTTATACTCCGGTGCGTCTTATACTCCAAAAAATATGTATGTACAATGCAATCTCTCCTCCACTTTTGTTGTATCTGTTTCATTTGAACATATCATATTGCTCTAATAGTATAAGGATCCATGGGTTGGATCCTTCAGTAATATTGACAATATCATACTTGCTCTCATGTACTAGGACTTCAAGTTCTCCCTGTTTATTCCCTATACTTTGAGCATTAGCGTACAGGCAATGGACTTCTTTATGACTGGCCTTGTGTTTGCTTGCTACAACTCCTGTTTTATAGCCAAGTGCACCTTCCTTTTCCCCACTTTCTTTCTTGTTGTCAAATTCATTGTTTTCCAGCTTATGTTTTGAGTTTGGGCTTGAAATTGGCCTCCTAACCTCCAGATTTAGTTTAAGGTCTTTTGAATGATTCGAACACATTCTTCCCAGATATTGTCTGGGAACAGAGCCCCTCTCTTGCCAGAAGCTTAATAGGTAGATAGTATAGGCCATGGTCCAGAAATCCAAACTTTTCTTGACAACACTTTCCCTTGAGCCAATGTTTACCTCTGAAATTCTTGTTCCCTCATTGGATGTTGAACATCTTTCGGAAGTATGGAGGAAACACCACCTATATTCCTAAATCTTTTGCCTTCTGACTAACTGCTTATAGTCTCTTGATATATATTTTTTTCAGGCTCCTTTTTTGTTGTGCCACTCATGCCAATGTGAAAGAGGAGAAAGAAATAATAATAATAATTGGGCTTGATCAGTTGAGTAAGCCTCTCAATCATGTCTCTGATCTTGGCACATGGGAAGCAACACGTTTCCCTTGATTTACAGGTGCCATGTTGCTGATCCATGGTTTATGAAGGTTTTTTTTTTTTACCAAGGGAAAGTTGTTTGCCTCTTATTTATGTTACTGCTATTTTTTTAACAAAAGAAAACTCTTTACTGAAAAATTGATTATCTCTGCTATGTTGTTTAATACCATATTATTCATATATTATTTCATATATTATTATAAGTCAATATATAGATTGACTTGGCAGTTCTTATTTGGAAGGTAATAATTTAATAATAATTTAATTTAATAAAAGAACTAAAGTCTTACTAAGGCTTTATAAAGAGATACTAATACTTCACATGATTTTGGTTCTATTATACAACCATGGATTGTATTAATTTAATTTTTACATGTTGTTCTCCTTAAGTACGAAAGTTATCAGTGTGTCTTAACAATCAAAATACCAAAAAAAAATGCAATCATGAATAAATAAATATTGAGCATTTAAGGGCAGATTAAATCTGTTAAAGTTCCAACATGCTAAAATCCTATAAGCTTCTAGAGAATCCTCACTGTGAAAAATTTAATTCTCTTTTCTTTGAAAAACAATGTTAATGTTTGTCCTTACGTGTGCAAATTCATATTGCCATAAACATTTACACAAAAAGAAGCCCACAACATTAGACCAGCAGCTTATTCTAGAAAACATTAGTAGAGAGAGAATAATATTAGAAGGAGGTTTAATAAATAGGTATGGTAGAGGGACTAAAGAAATCATTACACAGAATTTGAAAATGTTTCTATGCAGCAGGAGATTCCCCAAATCACAGATGGTGCAACTGATAAAAGGAATAGATTCCAAACCACTAATCCAAACAAGTATATTTATCTCCTTTTGAAGGAAGTAGAACATGACATCTTCCTGGCTGGTCACAGATGTTTAAAAATTCTCACAGGAGAGCAAGCTTCTGGTTTTCTGATTCTTTGTTCAAAATTTGCTCTAGCTTTTTCAATAACTTCAGATTCCAAAATAGTCCTCCATTTTCTTGGTCTGAAGGCCATGATGGAGATACCAAGCAGCAGCAGTATTTTCTGAAACATGCAGTCTGGTTAGGGAGTGGGGGGGGGGGGGGAACCAGAATTTGGATCAAATTGTACCAAGCCTGGGAAAGCCATATTATTTGAAAGAGGGAGGTAGGACAAAAGAGACATTGGAAAGAGTGCCTTTTAGTTGGAGAGCTTAAGACAGGATGCATCTGGATTGGATCATATTTCTCACTACGGCTCTAGATAGGTCAAACAATGAATAATGGAAAAAATGCCTTCATAGACATGGTGGTGATGATTTGGTCACTGCAGAGTCATCAGCCTTTACCCTACCTTCTTTTAAAAATTGCAACAGCTTGTGGGTTCTACATTCTACAAAAATCAAGTCCGAGTTTGGCATCATCTTAGCTTCTGCTCTTACACCCTTTCTTAGAAATACAGTATGTGATAGACAAGCTAGAATCATGGCTGTCCTTCTCAATAGCAACAGGAGGTCAAGGGTGAAAGATTGTTTTAATACATAAGAAAATGCATAAGGACATTGGGGATTTAAATAGGCATGATCAATTGTACTTAGAAGTAGAATTGCTCTCAGTGCAAGTTTCAGAATTGGCAAAAATTGTTCCCTAGATCCTCAGCCAGGTTCCTGGTCAATAGTAAGACTAATAGAAAATCTGGTAAGGGTAAATATGAAGGATAAAAGTATTGTCAAAGCTAAACAAAAATCTACTGCTACGTAATACAAGGGAAGTGCAAATTCTTACAGATTAGATTACAGATTATTATTATTAGAGTTGGAAGGGACCTTGTAGGTCATCTAGTCCAACCCCCTGTTCTAGCAGGGGTCCCTACACCAGGGGTAGGCAAAGTTGTCTCTTCTATCACTTGTGGACCAATTCCCAGAATTCCTGAGCTAGCATGATTGGTTCAGGAATTCTGGGAGTTG
>JANHGD010001571.1:335211-346021 GCA_027560375.1 Imantodes cenchoa
GCTGCTCCCGAGCTCCCCTTTTCGCTGCCAGCCTTGGCTGCAGCCATCATGCTGCTCCGGCTCCTCTCACCCCTTCCCCGCCTTTAATGGGATAGCCCGCGACCGGGAGGCACACAGGGAGAGAGAGAAAGCTGTTCTCCGTCTTCACCTCTCAGTAGGGAAGGGAGGGACTCGGTGGACCTGAGCTGTTTGAGGCGTGGAATGGGAACAAGGGGAGAGCCGCACTAGGGCTCAAGTCAGTTCCTGTGGTGGTGGGCGTGATGGTGACGTCTTCGTGATGTCACCAGCGGGCCACCACTACCGGTGCAGTTGCACCGTACCGTATCGGGAGGAACCCACCTCTGAACATGGCCTGGGGAAAATAGAAAAATGGATGGAAAAATATTTGTATTTTGCTCTCTGTAAGGGAAGATGGTTGCTTGAAAAGAAAAATTTGTTTCCAATTTGTTGGAATAACATACTGCTGACTGTTGTTGAAAGCATAAAGCTTGTATACTCAAGGATGTTATTTGTTGCTTCAGAAGGAAAATAAAACACTGCAATGCGCATAGGTCTTCACAGGGAAATCTGTGAACCTAGTTTTGCCCAACTCAGGAAATAATGGCAACTTACATTTAGCTATTATCTGTAATTGCTTGAATAACATATTCAATAGGATACCGTGTGAAATATGCAGTAGGATATTTGCATATTCTAACATTAAAATTACAGTTTATCTTGGACCATTTTCTTCATGTAAAATAAGGATATTAAAATAATAATATAAAAAAGTAATAGCAAAGTCAGATAATGTAATGTAAACCAGGGGTATCAAACTAACGGCCTATGGGCCAGATGCGTCACACACAGGCCCACCCCAGCTCTGCGAAGGCAAAAATGTCGTGATACATCACGGGATGGCAACACGAGGCGGCGAGTTTGACACCCGTGCTTGTTGAAAGTATCTAGAATTTGTAGAAGAGATATTTACCTGCATTTCTTCTAGCTTTGTTTTTTTCTTTGGAGAGTCCTTTTTTAAACTTTCAACTTTCTAATCGGAAGTTTTGCTGAATTGCTTTAATTGAAACTATGAACTATTTTTGATATATTGCCAAAATCATCTTGGTGGACAAGGGGGGTTCATATTTTAAATTTAAAAATGAACATTTTCCTTATATTTATGGATTGTTATATTTCAGTATTTTGTTGCTGGTTCTTCTACAAGATTCTCAGCTGGAGGCAGAAATCTAATATTCAACTATACTGCAAAGTAAGGACCTAGAAGTAGAGAGGAATTAACTTCCATTTCATTCTTCCTAGGTTTAGAAAGGAAGTATGAAATGATGATAATCTCTATGAGGGAAATAGGCCTTTTCTGAGATGATAGATAGACAGACAGATGATAGATAGATAGATAGATAGATAGATAGATAGATAGATAGATAGATAGAAAGATAAAATTAGAAATTGGTAAACATTGCAGAATTTCCCTATTCAAGTTCTATAAAAGTAAGAGAAAGCGAAATGTACAAGGAGTTCTCAACCTGCTTTCTTACTTCACAGATGCCGACTCAATTGAAATTTGCAAATTATACTGGTAATAGTAAAGTTACAATAATAATTACAACAATAATAATTACAAGAGGGGCTATAAATTGGAAAGACTCAAGAAAATCCATCCATGCTGAATACATATAGGGGAATGCTGGACTGAATTAAAATGAGCATGAGCTTTAAATTGGAGGAAGGAATATCCAGAATATATGCTGTACTGGATGCAACTTAGTAAGTGAAAATGATCTCCAAGCTCTAGTGATGAAATTCAAGATAGAATTGGCACTTAGTTATTGAAAGGGTGGATAGTTTATGCCTTTTTGGATTGACTGTCAACAGCAGAAAATCCACAAATCAAGAAATATACCTCAGACTGGAGTACCTCTAGAGTAGCAATTTTTTGATGCAGTGATGGGCCTATAGTTAGAAAAATCAGAATTGTGCTGGCAATGGATGTAAAAGCTGGAGTCTGAAGAAGCAAGGTAGAAATAGTATTGATGCTTTTGAACTCTTGGAGAAGACATCTGAGAATATCATGGATGAAGTAGTACCTATTTATCTACTTACATTTAACATGTTTTTGAATTGCTAGGTGGGCAGGAGCTGGAGTGTGTGGCAGGAGCTCATCCCATCATACAGTACCACCTGGGTCTCGAACGAGGACTTGCCAATTGTCAAGCCTCCATTCTAACCACAGAGCCACTGCATCCTTTGTGCAGTAGAGGCACAAATGACTAGGCTCAAATTGTCATATTAGGCAAAGACAGAGCCCCTGAGGAGTGTATAGTCTTGGCAAAGATGGAAGGAAGGCATGAGAAGATGATGATAACCAGCAACAAAGTGGATGGACTCAATTATAGTAGCAATGGATACCTGACTATGAGACATGAATGTCTGGGTTGGAGATAGTTCATCATGGAGAAGTCCTATCCATGTTGTTATTATGAATTGATACTGGCTTGATGGCATATAATCAATCGTACTATGACATTAAATAAGAAAGGCAGGGAGGCCTTGAAAAAAGTACAGCATTTTGATATTACAATGTGGTTATTGTTAAAAGAACTGAAAGACCAGCTTAAGGACAGATCATTGCGGAGAAAATCCATATGTCCCTAAGAGTCAACACTGACTTGATGGCATGCAATTAATCAATAATATTTTTACAATAAAACTTATTTGAAAGCAATTTAATTCTTATTTGCATGTACCATTTCTCTATGTTATTCTGTGAGTGAATTGGAAAAAAAGGATAATTTTTTTTCTGCATTGGAAATGTTACTTTTGATTGGTCACATATCCATGGTTAATCATTCAGGATTATTAAACCTCAATGTAACCTTGAGTTGGCTTTTTTTGCTTTTTCGTTGATTGACAGTTTACCCTCATAATATAGATTCTGAATAGTAAGCCACAATTCAATTTGCAATAACATAAAAGCAATCAGAATTAACAATAAACTGCCCATGATGGTTGCCTGAAAATCACTAAGAGTCAAAAGTCCAATGGTAAATTGTATTGAGGCCAGTGAAATGCACTTTTGAATAATTTTGCATAGATTTGAGTTAACTATCTTTTTCATTCCCGTAGAAATAAAACAAGATCAGCTGTATATATTTTTAAAGTCCTTTAGAGATAACCTTGCCAATAGTATTGCAAATGTGGCTGTTTTTCTTGTACCATTTTTTAAGTTATAAAAATTGAAAATGTTGCCATAGAACTGTTAGAGAAACAATTTCTTTTCTCACAAATGACTGGGAAATGCACAGCACTTTGAGCTTTTACAAGCTTTGCATAACAGAAGAAGCCTACTGAGAACATTCAAATTCTGTAGAAGTTGTAAAAATATTTGAAAGTAGTAGGCATTTCACTCCCTGCACGGTATTCTCATTTTAGCTGCTTGAAATGATTTGAGGGAGACTTCTTCTTTATTACTTCTTGTCACTTATACATTTTGGCTTTCCAAATTTTGACATTTTAAGTTTCCCTGATTTCTCTTCTCCTGTTTCTTAGACCATAAAACTCTATTGTTTCTCATCATCCATACTGATTTTGACAATGACACATCCAGTTCAACAGCCTGCTCTGTTCACCCAACAATTGACAATGAAATATTTGGTCGTCGCTAAGAGGTCTTAGAGATATTTTAAGGCGAGCTATCCCTGAAGACTTAACCATGCATTAGTTTGTTTGATCTGCTTTTAAATTAGGGCCTCTTACCACCACATGTAGTAGCAAATTCCATAGTTTAATTGTGCAAGATGTATGTCATTTTGCTTGTCTTGAATTTCCCAATATTCAGCTTTATGGTAGACCTCCAGGCTCTAATATATGGAAGAATAAGAAAAGAAAACCCTTATCTGTTTTCTCCATGCAGTTCATAATTTTATGAGCATGTACTTCTGCTGACTAATCTTTTTTCCCCTAAACTTGAAAAGACTCAGTTATTGTAACCTTATCTTGGAGGAGAGTTGATCCAATTCCCTATCAGTTCTGTAATTTTTCCAATTCTACAATATACTTTTTGAGATACAGCAATTGTTTCACAGAATATTTCTAGTATGTCCGCAGCCTTCTTACAGAAATTGATAACCGAAAAAGTATAATACTCATAGTTTATTTTTTATCTTTGCCATCTTTTTTGTGGTTTTTCACAGTTGACTACTCCAGGTTGACATTTTCATTAAATTTACCTACCATGGCCCCAAGATCTGTAACTCATACACAGTCATTGGATGGATATAGTTATTTTTTCCATGAGCACCATTTTGTGTTTATATTAAAACATTTTCATGCTGTTGCTGTTTATCCAGCTTGGAGAAAGCCCTTCTGGAGCACTTTGCAATCTGTTTATTTTTATTACTTTGCATAATTTGGTCTGATCAGCAAACATGCCCATCTCACTATTCACAAATAACTTTAGATTAAGAGGTGGCCAAGCCGTGTTTCTAACCATGTTGCTGAATTACAGTTTTCCACATGTTTTGCCATTAGATATTGTGAAAGTTATAGCTGAGCAACACCTGGAGGGCAAGAGGCTCCCTACCTGCTTCACTTGTTAAAAACACACTAACTTCAGACAAATTCATGTCTCAGACTTCCTGCTTATTAATTTCGTGTTATTTATTTATCTATACGGTAGATACTTATTAAGAAATAAAGCCCAGTGTACAATGTTGCCTAGATCTGCATTCAAGTTTTATTTGTAGACAACACAATAACTAGTATCAGTGACATACTCATTGAAACTGACAACAGAAGCATTTCCTCTGGATTTATATCCATACTTCTGGCTAATTCATAAAATCTATCTGTTTTCTGCAATGGTGACCGTACTTATTTTCATATACTGGTTGACATCATTCCCGGCTAGCTCCCTTAATCCCTGTCCAGAAAGATACATGTACAAAAAACTATAATAGGTAAATGTTTCATCTGTAAAAGATATAATCTTACTTTGTTACATTTCAAGACTCATATATAGAATTGCTCCCAAAGACTGAAAGCATCAAGGCCTAATGGGGCAAATAGCATAGTCTACAATAGTTTATTCTTTTTTCTGGATAAAATCAGCAATAGCCAGTGGGAAGAGATTTGGCATTTCGTAATAGGAAAGTGCTGGTGTCCGGATGCCCTCTGCATCCATGATTTTGTTCTTGAAGGTTGTTCCTTTTTCTTTTGCTTCCCAAATTTGCTGCTGCTCAGTTGGAGCTGCTGTGCCTTCAAAACACATTACAGTACTTCGTTATGCTGTTACCCAAAGAAAAACAAGAGAAGGGAAGAGAGACCATAAGAATCCATTATACCATGTTCTCTGATATTAAATGGTTTTGTATAGTATTTTTTCCATCCTCTGGCATGTACAGCTTGCTGTTTGACAAGGGGAAAGTCTAAGATTGGTATTCAGGGACATCAATTCACCTCCAGCTGCCCTTATATTATCACGAAGGAACAGCCTTTCCACACAGCAGGTCAAAGGCATTTTTTAGAAAGACATGGAAAGGAACAGCCTTTTCACACAGCAGGTCAAAGGCAGTTTTTAGAAAAGCATGGAAGAGGCCCACTGTCAGAAACAACATTGGATAAATATTCAGTGTTTGGGTATTTGCATCCTTCCATAAGCTACTTAGGCTGCACTGTTCATAAATCTATTTCAAAGCTTGCCTTTATTTTGAAACAATAATATTATTCGTGCATTATACAAGGTCTGTGGAAAGATATATACAATGCAGAAATAGTAAGGCCTGTCTGCTTTATCTGTACTTACCTACCATAGCCAGACTACTATTTGCACATTGAATGGTGTCATGTGTCTTTGATGTGTGTTGATAATCTATAGCCATGATGGCGAACCTATGGCACAATGTGCCACAGGTGGCACACAGAGCCATATCTGAAGGCACATGAGGCATTGCCCTATGTGAGCTCTAGTGCACATGTGCACACTGGCCAACTGATTTTCTGCCTTCTGGAGGGCGGGGGGAGATCGGCCCAACCAGAGTTTATTTCCGAACTTCCGGTTGGGCCATTGGGTCCGTTTTACGCCATCCACAGGCTCCGGAGGTTTTCCTGAAGCCTGGGGAAGGCAAAAGTGACCTCCCTCTGCCCTCCAGAAGGCTGAAAATCAGCTGGAACCTATTTTTTGCCATCCAGGGACTCCGGAGGCTTCAGTGAGCCCTGCGCACATGCGTGGGGGGGGCAGCCTGGGAGGAGGGCATTGCATTATGGGTGTGGGCACACGCTTGTGGACTATCGCATGCACACACACCCTTTTGGCACCCAAGCAAAAAAAGGTTCGCCATCACTGATCTATGGCAATGTTTCTCAGACTGATGCCCTCCAGATTTTTTTCCCCAGACACATCCATTTTTGTCTGCCATAGATAGAAGATTACATGTTACTGCCCATTAACAGAGTTGAGGTTGTTCTCAGCATGGATTCAGTCTTGTTGTTTACTGCAGCCATATTTGCAGGCCATTCGGTGCCATGGTTTCTTTTCCCTATGGTATGCTACATAAATCACAAATTTTCTTGGATTAATACAATGTGTGAGTTCAGGCTGTTTTACAATCTTGGAGTCCTCTTGGTTGCCACTTTCTATATCAGTGTTTGCCAACTTGATGCTCTCTGTATCTGTTGGACCACAAATTCCGTAATTTGATTCATGGCTACACTGATTTGGAATTAAAGAGTTTCTTAGGGTAATTGAATAGATAATAGCTGGATAATACTAATTGGAAATTACAGGGAATACAGTTCAACATGTAGAATGCACCAGGTTGGCGAGGGTAGTTTTTGTAAATTTGTGTGTGTATTTTTGTATATGCAAAGACATAAGTGAAGAGAAACTAATTCTAAGAGTTCATGATAAAGATGTAGGTGGAGACCGTTACCTTGCTGAACTAATTGGTTTTTCTGATGCAAATTACAGTCCTATTGCCACTTGCACTTCAAGTGTTATGATAGCGGTGGTCTGTAGATATTATAAAAATCGAGACAGCTTGCTGTTGCATGGTTTCCATTTATTTACTCTAAATATTTTCCCTCTTTTTTTCTTACAGACTTTTAATCATATTAGTCTGTTTCAGTGTCTGTTTTGAGCTTCACTGGCTGTGCCACCACCTTCAGCAATGTACCATCTGCTGCTAGTCTCAATATCCACTGAATTATATGCACAGTGGGAGAGATGAGGGCAGTGTGCTAGGTTTCAACCACTGGATTGGGCATATGTGGGATTTCGCAGAATACTTTTCTGATTAAGGCTTGGGGGCACGCCATAAATATCCTGAGAAAATGAGAATCTCAATTTCAAAGGCTTCTAACCACATGGCATATAAAAGTGGAAGGTTGTTCTGAAAAGCGAAAATCACAGAAATTAAATAACTGGCCAGGCACTCCAACACTCAAAAACCTTGTGTTTCTATATCTATTTCTTTTCACATCCTCTGCACCTTTGACCTAAACTGCCTGTCTGGATATTGTAAATCCATCTTTACTGCCTTCTCTTTTATAATACTGCAGTTATACATTTTATTTATTTCTTTACTAGCTGTATCCGGCCACACGTTGCTGTGGCCCTTGTATCCAGATTCAGCAACTGATTAGCACCAGAAAATTAGCACCCAAGTTTTCATCCTCTTTTTGGATGTAAAAGGTGTGTCTTATACTCCGAAAAATATGGTGTATTTTATTTACAGACTTAAATGCCTCTCTGACCTATAACAATGCTGAAAAGTAGCAGTCAGAAATGCAAAGGACCTGTTTTAAGGTCCTGTTTTAAGCACCTGCATGTTTTTACCTATCACAGGTGTGACATCTATATAATATAGGTATATAAAAACACACGTATATGAATGCAACATTGTGTCAAAATTTCAAAGCAATCGGTGAAGAACTTTTGGAGATGTAAGAGTTTGAACAAACGAACATTTACATTTTTATTTATATAGATTTCTTCAAATCTATGGCTGCCTATCTCAGTCAATGACTGGGTGGCTTATAATTCTGAAAAGTTATAAAGATTAATTTTTTAAAAACCCAGTAAAAACAGCAAAACCAGTAAAAAAATATTAAAAACATCAAATTCAACATACTCAAGAGCAAGATATTTGAACATATATCTTATTACTATACATACATGTACTGTATATGTATAGATATTGAGCTAAAGGTAAATATAAATACTGTATGTAGAGTCAGTGTAGTATAGTAGTTAAGGTATTGGATGAGGAGGGGAGAGGAGAATGGGAGGGGAGGTGGGGAGAGGAGAGGAGAGGAGGCGGGGAAAGGAGAGGAGAGGAGAGAAAACTAGATTATACTTGTGATTTCTTCCATTAGACACAGAAGCTGGCTTGGTGGCCCAATCACTCTGTCCCAGAGAGTGGGAGACCTAGACTGAGAGGTTGGAAAGCTTCTATCGCTCATACCTGCATTGATAGACTAATCTGCCATTGAAGATAATTCCAAAGGAGAGTCCTTCATCCTGCAATGAATTAAGTTTGCCTAATGATTAAAGTCAGATATAAAATCTGTCAGATGTAGGTTGCTTTTTTCACAAGACACTGCAATGAGAGAAAGGTCCTGCAAGGAATGCTAAGATATTAAACGTATGAGAAGAAAATATATGAGTGAAAAAACTGTCCATAGGCAGTTGTTTGGTTTAAGAATTTTGTTATAGATTGCTCATGGTATTTCCTACTCTGAACATTTCTATTCTTAGTGTTTCTTTCCCTTTTCCAGAAGTATTTTGTTAGAAGGTTTGAATTTGTGGATGCTCCAATTTCTTTCTTTGTTCATCTCTTTCAACAGATCTATGATGAGAAGAAGAATTTATTTGAAGTAAGAGACAACATCCCTGAAAAAATCGTGGAGAAAGTGGCAGGGGACATTGAGAGTCTTCTGGCCAAGAAAGTCCAAGCTTTAAAGGTAACATGGTCCATGAGTTTCAGTGTATCTGATGACACAGGCAGGAGGCAAGCAATCAAATGGGTACCTATGACGATGTTCTGATATCCCCAGGAATTGATTGATACTTTATTACAAGGTTTCGCAGAACATTTCTTAGAAATGGGTAATGTTAAACCAAGTGCTTGCACAGCTCTTCCAAATATTTTCTCCTTTGCATTCTCACATATACAATTAAAGATTGTGTGAAATGTTTCTGGTAGCCCTTTCTTCTGTAAGCAGTCTAAACTCTTCAAATGAGTGGCCTTTTCTGCTCCTTTGGAAGGATATTTTGCAAAATGTGAGTGTATAATGGGGGAATGAAGCAGAGAATAATAGCAATTGTCTGCAGTTAAATCTGGGCTTTCAAGTAGGTTTTCAATCTAATTTTTCATTTTATATAATTTTCTTCCTTGTGTATACAGTGCCAGAGTGGATCAGCATGTTTAAAGCTCTAATATTAGATGGACCTGACTTTTCCTGTGACAACGTTCAATATGTACATTTTCTGTTTTATCTTCTCTGCTTAGATATCACACTGAGGATTCTCAGTTAGTAAATCGCTTTTATATGTGCATATTTTTGCATCGTTTAATTGCCTCAACATTATCAGATATTAATTTGTTTGTTATTATGACCTGTTTGTGATTTCCAAGAAACTTTGTGGCCATGATAGTTCATGATGCCAAAAAATAGAATAGCAATAATAATATATATTAATGCAATAATAATATATCAAATTTGGTAAATCCATATTTAGTTCAATGGCACATCAGCTTTTCAATCCATAAAGCCGAAAGTCTAAAGGAGTAGCAAAACAGCGCATGGTGGTGACAGTTTCGGAATGTAGATTACAGTCAGTCAGATCCTTTAGAAAGATAAGCAAAAACAATACAATAAAGCGCATAAAGATTAAAGTACAATTATGCAAAACTGCAATCAGCTTCAGTCGTCTTGGCAATTGGCATTTTCAAAGCTCAGCAGTAGTTCAGGTTGCATCAATCTCTCCTCTCTTTTAACTAGGTCAGTCTTTCTACATGCTACCTTCTTTCCCAAGTAATTTAAAGAGACAATCATATACAAATTCCCTTGAAGAATAAGCTCTGTAAAATTCAGCGGGACTCAGTTTTTCAGTATACATACATGGGGGCAAGTCTTAGCTACTACTGGTACCTTCACACATCATCTGTGTTCAAGGCCAGATGCTAAATTATGAGAGATGGAGAGATTATGTGCTACGACCTGATCCTGCCCCATCCCAGAATTAGGAGTAAAGTGTGATGTTTCAAATCTTGCAAACCCCAAGGCGGCAAGATTTGCACCAGTGACCCAGAATGAATGTGCACCCTGCTACTACTGTACATCTTTAGTGCACAACATTCTGAGGGCCTTGATTGGTGGTTGTCTTAGCTGAAGTTTCAGCTCTGCTCAACGTCATTCCATATGAAAAGCCCCAGCATACAAAACAGTCTGCTTACTTTAAAGTTTTCTTTTTTTCTTTTTTCTTTTTATTTTATTAAATTTGTATACCGCCCTACTCCCGAAGGACTGCATCAGTGACCAATTAAATTTGTTTTTAATATCCTTGAATCTGTGGATTGATTCTCTTACTTAATAGCCACTGGGTGGGAACAGAAAGGTTAGAGCATTGTGTCTTCTGGCTGACACCTAATGGTCATCCAGATTTTTGCTGAGATGCGCACAGTGAAAAACTGGAATTAGTGTCAGAATTGTAAACAATCCCAAGAACATAATATTAGAGCTGAGGTGGCGCAGTGGTTAGAGTGCAGCACTGCAGGCTACTTCAACTGACTGCTAGTTCAGCAGTTCAGCA
>JANHGD010001571.1:357965-368365 GCA_027560375.1 Imantodes cenchoa
GTGGAGAGGTACAACTGAGTATCATCAGCGTACAGGTGGTACTTCACCCCAAAGCCACGGATGATCTCACCCAGCGGATGAGGATTTTTTTACTTATTTAATTTAGTCACTAAAGCTGGTTTAAATTTATACACACACACACACACACACACACACACACACGGAATAACATTACAGTTGAAATGGTAAAGCTGTACTATAACAAATAACAAATATAACAAATAGTAATTAAGTTCATATTCTTATAGCTCATTCTTTGTCAATCTTGACAACATTAAGAGGTGTGGACTTCCCAGAATTTCCCAGCCAGCATTATATATAAATGTAAATGAGAAATTGAACCATATTATGAAATAATGTTCTATGTGAAATAAGGCAATCTGTTCGCTTGATAATTATATTTTTGGTTAGCCAGGAATTGGCCTCTTTTATGGTGGGTTTATTCATTTACTTTTTTGTGCGTGGACATATTGAAATATAGCATAAGGAAAAATGAAGACAATACCTTCTTTTCCTTTGACACCTGAACCACTAAAGAAGAGAACATAATGTTATCCTTAAGGAAAAGAAAGGATGTTTTTCTTAAATTATCTTACTTTTGCCTTTATGTTATGTGGTATAGTGACATATGGGTTGGACTAGGATGAGGAAAAACTGGGTTTTAGTTGAGCCACAAGAAGTTCACTGAATGATTTTTGGGTCAGTTATTTCTCTCTGCCCAACCAACCTCACAGGATTTTTTTCGTAGGAAAAACAGCAGGAGGGAATCCTATATAAGCTGCCTTGAGATTTGAGTGAAATAGGATAGAAATGAAATCAAATAAATAAATAGAATCTCAGAAAGCAGTGATAACTCTATAACGGGGACTCCAACTCTGGGCCATTGGGAACCGAGCTACGCTTGCGTATGTGTGGGATTAGGTTGCGTGTGTGCAGCCATCTCCTGTTGCTGCTGCCACTGCCGGTCCACAGACCCAAAATTGTTGGGGATCACTTGCTCTATAACATCTTCCATTCCGTTTCCATCTGCTAAGGAAACTAAGGCAGCCACTCGCTCACTTTTTCTCATGCAATATTTCAGCACCCATTTATCATATAACAGAGACAAGGACTTTGTTACTCATGAGCACCCTTTTTCTTGCTAGAAGTGCAATACATGAACCTGAAAAGGGGGCTTTGTTTATCCATGTCCCCCTAGAAGAGCTTTTCTGTCCTCCCTGAACACTTGATGATTACTCAGTTTTAAGTGACATCGGAACAATGCGTGAAATCTGAATTGAGTATCTCTTAAATAAATCCAGAGCTGACAATATGTAAATTGCACATGCATGTGGGATCAAAAGCTGTAGATAACATTAAAGAGATTGTATCAGCTTAATGCAAGTTTAGCAGCAAAGTCTGTGATCTATAACAACAATCTTTGTTAGCCAACAAACTTATTTAAACTGCTTGAAGTTGCTGCACAAACCCTATGTTAATCCTCAACTCCTAGTTGAAAATACTTCTTGCTTGTGAGGGATTAGTGAAAAGCCAGTTCGCTCTACCATAATCACAGTACTGTATTTTTTTTCCTTTTATTTCCCGATTGATTGTGCTTCTAGTCTTTTGTGTGCCTAATGAAATATAATTAAAAAGACAATTTTAAATAGATAGGCAGCACAGATTAGTATCTTAGGAACTCAGTCTTTGGAATGCTCATTTTGGGAAGCCACCATAGTTTCATAAGCCCAGCTCTGTAAATTACTTTCCTTGCCATGGATCCGTAATCAGTAGGGCTGAAATACAAGTGATGCTGGAGGGTTGTGATCAGTTGTCCTATTTCTTGGAACGCAAGATCTGTCCCTTATGTTTTTATATGTATTTCATTGGCCTATGTAGAAAGTAGAAGGACTGGCCTTCAGGGACAGGAGGAAAGCCACTGCCACCTCAACTATTAGATAATAGAAAACTGAGTCTGGGGCAGAACTGTAATGTATAATAAACATCTCAGACAAGTCCTCCCTCGTTCACACAGAAATAAAAAGTAGGAAGGGGAGATTTATATTAAAACTTGCAGGATTTTATTATTAAAAATTTACAATAAAAGTAGTATTGATTTACATGACTTGGGTTTTCTAATCTGCTCTATTTGAAGGGCTGGCAGCATAACAGATTTATGAGGTGGTGGTTAGATGTGCTGTTTTATACCCTTGAAAATGAAATGCTTCCTGAAGCCCAGTTGATTAGAGAAAACAGTAGCCTTTCTCTTTCCTTCCCAGTGAAAGAAAGTGGACGGTTCTAGTGAATGGAATGTTTAAGAGAGTTACATTCCATCTATCAGAATTCACACCAGTTGTTCAGTCACTAAGTCCTGTTCAACCATAGCACACTGGGCTCTCCTATCCTCCTCCCCTGTCTTCCGGAGTTTGCCCCAATTCAGATGAATTGCATTGATGAAACCATCTAACCATCTCATCCTCTGCTGTCTCCTTCTTCCTTTGCCTTCATTTTTTTCCAACATCAGGGTCTTTTCCAATGAGTCCTCTCTTCTCATTAGGGGATTCACGCCAGACAAAGCAATAAATATTGACATTCCAGAAAATCTCAGCAACACCACAAACAACAGACTTGACATTGCAGAATATAAAGGTGGGTACACTTGTGTATACAAGCCTTTGATTTTAAATACAAGGCCTCCCATCCTTTAGAAGCAATGGAGTTTTGGATGTTCTTTTCCCGGCCCTGATTGCTGGAGACAATCTTCTCTTAAAGAGTTTTCCTGTCTTGAAAATAGTTGGTTCCCTCTTCACCAGTTTCTGCCCTCATGATATTTTCCAATTCTCCAATGTCCCCAATCCTATTAACCTTGTTTTAAAACTTAAAAACATTCAGAGTCCCACTCTTTCTGCTAAAAATCAGAATTTGGTAGCACCTTTTCAGCTCAACAACACTTTTATCGACTGGTTGCTGGATATAAATTTAAATGAGGCACAAGAAAAGGAGGAAAAAAACTCCTTAGTTTTTGGATTAGTTTGTAACCTGCACCTTAGTTTGCAGGTGCAGGTTACATGCAAGACATTTTGAAAATACCTTATCAATTAACAATGTGTTAAAATCAATTTTCTTACTGAAAATTAGCCTGAAACCTTTTGATGCATATGATTTGGATATTCCTTTACTTAAAGGTTCTCAAAGTAGCCATTTTGAAAAGAAGAAATTGTATCAGCTCAACTGAGCAGGAGTGGCTGAATCTAATACATCAAAAGCAGTTGAATGTATTAAGTAGTCTTAAATCTAATTGTAAAGAGTACCTTATATTGGTCTAGATAGAGGTATTGGTTCAGTCCAAGAACAATGGACATTGAGATTTGGAAAATTTGCAAGAAATGCCACTCTTGGATATAGTTGAACCATTGGATGTCAAGATGTATTTATGCATAGACACAAATCCATTTCTTTTTGCACTCAGCGCCTAATAACTAAATTAAACAGTTTCTCACTAGTCCTTTATTCTATCTATGAATTCAGCAGCTGTCAAACCTCAGCTATAATCAGTGGTGGGCTGCAACTGGTTTAACAACCGGTTCGGTGATTGCGTGTTTTACGTGCGCGCCTAACTTGCTTGTGCGCAGCATTCAAAATACAACAATTTGAAGCTCAGCTGCTTAGCTTCTAAGGCAGCCCCGGAAAGTAGAACAGCGGAGGCGCAGAAATCAGCTGTGCCACCCAAATCAGCTGAGCCAGAAAGAAGGAAATATAGGACAGGACAGCGCAGAGGCGGGTGGGCAGGGCCAGCTGATCATTGTAATGACTGGTTCGCCCAAACCGGCAGCACTGGCCATAATACTACACGTTAATTGTACCACTTCAGATTTATTCTCTAGTATTATGACTAGCCTCAGCCATTACCAAAATCCTCAGAAACGTAGAATGAAGTGGCTTCTTTGCCCTTTCCATTGAACCTGCTGAGTTGAGGGTGCAGTCCTATTTGATTTATCACAAGAGTGATAAATCTTTGTGGCTTATGGAATTGTCCCTCCAAGTACTCTTTCTTGTTTAACTGAAAGCATCTGGGTTTACCTGTGAAGAGGAGAGTCTTCCTCCTGTTTGATCAATACTTAATCTTTTGTTTCGTTGGGTGCATCGTTCACTATGCATGAGGATGGGAAATTTTCAATAGTTAACTTGCAGTTCTCAAACTTTCTTGACATCATTCTGATGCAGAAGGTAGAAACTTCAAAGTAAGGAAACGTCTAGCTAGAAGCAGAGGATGCGAGTCTCTGATAAATGGAGCAACTGCACCTTAAAGTACAAGTAAAAAGCATGCCCTTTCATCTGTGGCACGTTTGTCACTGATTTTGAATGCGTTTGAAAACATTGGAGCTTGACATTTTATTTTGTAACAAAATTTATGCCCCAGCTATTTCCATCCATACATGTTGGACAACTGTAGCTGAACTCACAGCATTCAATCTCTGAATCAGTTAACTGGACTGAAGCAGAGGGAGTTGCTTGGATAGTAACATTGATTGCCTGAAAAGGATGATAAGTTGTGGGTTGGATCCATTCCTATCTCAACTGCTATCATCCAAGCAAAAAGTCCTATAATGGCTGGTGGCTATGGTTTATCTTCCATTACCTACAGCAACGTGGACATGCATGGGGGCCACAGTTTAGTTTTACCAACCTCTTGATATCATTTTCTTAATCACCTCTACTTGGTCACTTAATTTTCATCACATTTTGATGGCACATCTGTCAAATGCAAGCCAATTTGGTTTTCAACTTGATTCTGATATTCAGCCTTCATTTGTATAATTACTCCAGATGGTCAAGATCTGGAATAGATAAGAGTATTATGCTCAATTGTTTCTATTAATTATCAGGCATTCACAGCTAGACATATGGGAGGGTGTTGGCCGGAAGTGTATGTGTTTCTCACCGGGTTCATTCATTTTCAGCAGACAAATTTAAGAGGTTGATGATAGTGGTAAGCTAATTGGTTCCTGGCTCATATTGTAATAAGTTTTACTTTGTGAGACTAGGATGCCAAATAGTTCCAAATTCTTTTTGACTGTAGGTATGTCAGTTTGCCCTTTGACTGACTGATTTTAGATTTAATGCAACATAATGATGTGTTCAGTAATACTATTCAATGGAGTCTAAAACCTAGGGGAAAAATGAGCTAAATATAAAGCAAAAAAGATTGTATCTGCCATAAGATTTAACCAATGCAAATATTGTTAGCTGCTAGCTTATCAGTCATCTGTTCTGATCAAAATCCATAAAAACAGCCATGCCCTTGATTTTGCTGCCCATGGTTATAAAGCACATCTTTGGTTACTATATGGAAAGTGCAGGTGGTGAAGTGAATGGACTTGACTGATTGAAATGAGATCAATAAATTATATGCAGACAAAAGGCACTTATGGTTAGATTACACTGAATCTCCCTGTAATTTCAGTAACATTTTAAGAGCAGAAATATGCTGATAATTATTTAAATTGTACTCAGATCCTTGAATTCTCCCCCTCCTAAGTAAAAGCATTTCAGCGCTTGTCCAGATGAGTGCTAATTTTCTCAAATGAAAAGGTTTATTAAACATGCCAGCCACTGCTTTAGTAATATTTAGAACACCAATTAATTTTATTACATTGTCAGCCCAAGAAGCTTCAACAACAAGGATCCTTTGATCAGTTCAAGATTGCTGATTTACTATTGCCCTGTACAAAAAAAGTTTTAAGCTAAGGTTAGGCTATTCATTTTCTTCTTGACAATGAAAATTATAGAGCTTGATTTCTTTGGGCAGCTCAAAATGTCATCTTCTTGGGCAGGGAGCATGAGACTTGCAACAAGAGGCAGCACTGCTTCTTTCTTCATATGGTACACTCACCATTTGTTGAGGAGGAAGAATTATCTCAGCCACTGCTTTCTCTCTTTGGGTTGAAAATTAGATAAAAGGAGGAAGTAGTTGCTACGGCACAGACTGCAGAGATAGAAGTCAGGTAGAGGTTGTGTGCAGCAAACAGCTTACCTCAAGCAGGCCTTGCATACCTACATGATCTCACCCAGTTCATATTGCCAGGATGATGTAGGACACTATCCCTGACTGGTACGTGATCTCATTTAGATTGTATCAACAGGATGTTCTTAAGGATTGGCGAGGAGAATTAACCAATAAAAATGCTGTTGCTCTTTTCTACCTTTTGCTGCTTGGAAAACTGTATAAAAGTAATAAACTTCGAAAGCAGTCAGACATCTTAGTATCCTGCAATGACTGGTCTCTAACTCCATCATAAGACAAAAGCACTGCTGAGATAAGAAGCATTTTTCAAGTGCAGACCACCCATAGAAGTATTGTAGTCATGACTACCCCAGAAGCTTCTCCTCTCAGGAAGAGAATGAAGCATGAATAACGTTAGAAGTTACTGAATCCAAAGAGCCAGGACCAACACTGGAAAAAGCCGGCCCTTGCAACCTCTCTGTCTCATTTTTCGTTAAATTTCAACCCGGAGTTTTTAGAGCAGCCTCTAAGCTTGCAGGAAGGAACAGAACTCAATACCAAAAGATGGAAAGGCACAGAAGTGACAAAAAATAAGTTCTGTAGTACTAATGCTGTTTTCAGAAGCTGTTACTCCTTCCCAACCCTGCATTCAAGGCAAAGGGATACTTTTATACTGCCATTTCCAGTCTCAATATTTCTCTCAAAGCACTTGGAAACCATAAAAAGTAAGAGTTAGAAGGTAGCTAGTCCAATCCACAGCATCTCTAACAGAGGATCATCTAGCATTGCTTAAACACCACTAGCAAAGGAGAATCCACCTTCTCTTTCGGCACTCTATTCCAGTACTGAACACTTCGACAGAATAGGAGATTTTCCTACACGCCTCCAAAAACTTACATCCTTGTAATTTAAATCCATTTTATTCTTATTCTGGAACAAATCTGAGCAGTCTTTTCCACAGCAGCCCAGCTTGGCAGCACAAGGAAACATCAGCCGATGAGTTATTAACCAGCCATCAACACTCCAATCAACAAATAAAAAGGCACACACAACCCGGCACCATATAAATAACACACACAACAGCCCAAAGTACACACTCTGATTAAGATGGGCTCCAGCATGATTCTGAAAGCTTGGAAGACTAAACTTCTGGTCCAGATTGGATCCTGATCGATCCAGATTGGATCCTGCAACACTATAGTTTGTCAATGTGTTTCAAATGCAGAACTGCATCCAGTATTCTAGATGCAGACTGAACAGTGCAGAATAAAGAGCAATTATTATTTCTTTTGATCTTGGCATTACATTATTAGCAGCCTAGATTGCATTTGCTTTGATTTTTATTTATTTTTTTGCAGCTGGATCATACTTTTGGTCCATATTCAGCTTATGGAGTACCAAGTCACTCAGATCTTTATCACATGTACCATTGCCCAGTATTTTCCCCATCCTGTGTATATATCCTAGATATTCCCCATCAAAATGTAGGATTTTACATTCTTTCTATTGAAATCCACCTCTGTATTATTCTAGCTTATCTCGTCTCTTTATTGTTCTAGCATATTCAAATTATTTTTGAAAATTGATGCTGTCAAAATTAATGCTGTCCCTCTAAAGAGTTTGCCAAAGTTTCTGTCTTTTTGATAGCCATAGTTAATTCAAGTAACTAATAAAGATCATGAATAGAACAGGGCATAAAAATGAGCCCAGGAATATGCCATTAACCACTTTTTTTCTGGATTGGCACAAAGCCTTAACATACACTTGTTGGGCATGATTGTTCAGCCGTTTCTGTATCCATCTAATGGTAACAAACCATTTTATAATTTTATTTATTAGAATATCATGATATACTTTGCTGAATTCTTTGCAAAAAGAAGGTTCTTGATTAAACTATGCTGGATCTTGCCAAGCAATGATGTTTTGTTTTTGTTTTGTTTTTGTAAAAAAAAAAAATGCTGGCAAACTGCCTTCTTAATAAACCAGTTCTATACTTACCTTCATTTCTCCCAACCCTGAAACCCAGAGAACACCACGAGCTAGTCTGCTCTTGTCTTTTCCTTGCAGCTGACTAATAGGAGAGTGGAAAGAGCATCATCTAACCATTGTCCAATCCACCCACCCAATCCAATCTATTACCCTGGTTTAGAGTAAAACTAATCCCTCAGGCAAAAAAAATGTACTGCAAGAACTCCGCGGGCTTCAGCTTTACAAATTTTTGCATTATCTGAAAGGTTTGCTGTGATGGGGAACAATGGAAGGGAAGGTAGATTGAAAACATACAATACATGGCATTGATCTCCTGAAATAAACCTTCCCTTATTGCCAATTCCTTTGTTGCATATACTAGGGTTGCCTAGTTTCTTCTACATGATTTATGAAATAGATAATACTGCCATCATAGAGTACTGCTTGCAATCCTTTGAATGATGGTCACATTTGGAATTTGGAGAGCATACCGTGAGCCTTCTTACAAAACAGTTGTCTTGGTTTTCCTGAATACAAGTGACCAATTTACCGGAACGTGAATCAGTGAGGTTGCTTTCCCAACCTCTCATTTCCATGATTGTTAAAAATTATTTCTTCTTTATATGTGTCTTTCTTTATGGGTAGATGTGCATACTTGTAAAGCAAACAATGAACAGTGTATTTAGTAACAGTTATTTATCTTTATGGGAACTACTACAGAGGCATTATTGGAAATATAAATCCAAAGATAAAGTCAAGGCCTACTGTTCATCACAGTAGCTTTTTTATTTCTAAAAATTGAAATAATTTAAAATAAACCAGGTAGGGCAGGAGCAAAAAGTGTGATTGAGTAGGAGAGGGAGGGAGCCTTCTCCATTACTATATGTTATTTGCACAAATTTTCAGTGATTGTAGTGTTCTGCTGCCCAAACAAAATTTTGATCTGGATATCTCTGTATAGATAATACTCCCCTGGCACTCTGACAAAGGTTTGTAAACATATTCATGGCTGCTGACATTTTTCAAGGCGGCAAATAACAGAAACACCTCTGATTCTATCGATTTCACATTCTGTAGTCCTGTAGCTATTTATTGTATCTGGCAGCATCTGAAAGGATATGAAATTTTCATACTAGAATTCATGCACAAAAAAATATGTATTGAAATGCCGAGTAATTTGTTGCAGTTAATGGTTTTACTGCAGTGAGGTGGAGACTAAGAAGAATTCCTTTGCATATACTACATGTAGCATTATTCAGCTGGAATCTCTGGTATATAGACAGAGTCCCATCCTTCTGTTTTGAAATTATTTCTGGTTAGAAGTAATCTCCAAAACAGAAGGATGGGGAATCCACCTATATGCCATAGATTCTGGTTGAGTAAATACTACATACAGTGTATAGAAGGAATTTTTTTTTTAGTCCCCACATTAATCAACTAGTAATTCTTTGAGGATGCTTTTTTTGCTAGACAGGTTTAATAGGTATCTGAGTTCTTTTTAGTTTGATCAAACATGTACCATATGACATCTTGATAGCTGCTGCTGCTGAGGCTAAGGCAAAAACATTGATTGAATGCATTATTACAGAAGGGAGCTCACTAATTTCCTTAATCCCTAGCACAGGGGAAACTCTGGAATGCTTTTCTGCAGCTGCAATTTATATTGCTTGCACAAGTGGGTGAGCGTGCATAAGAAGCAGAGGCAGATTTGATTTTCCTATAGCTTGATTTCTATTCATCCTGTAGCCCTCCCCAATTGCCCACCTTACTAATTTAGCAAATGGATAAGGCTACCCATCCACCACAGTTAACTTTAGGCAGCGAAGCAGAATAAAAATGCAAATACAATTATCAAAATCCATTACCACAGGGGAAAAAAAGATAAAGTCAAGGCCCCATGAAAATTGCACATCCATAGGTCAAATACAACTATGCCAGTTCCATTTAACATCCTGGCCCCAGTGACCAAGCACCTTCTAAAACGTTTTCCCTTGCTTCTAATCCTGTCCTTTCTGTCTGAAGAGGAATTGGGTTGCATGTGTGCATGTGTAACAGAAGTGGAGATGCAAGGTTTATTTTTTTTAAGCTTCCTGTGAGTAGAAATTTATGAAGGGTCACACAGAAAGACAATCCCAGATTGTCCTGAAAGTCCCTCATTTTGAGATTTTGGTAGCAGAATGAATATGTTTGTGAGGATCTTTATACAAATCATCTACATTCAGATTCCACAGTCTCAGGTGTGGAATCAACCTGTCTGGGGTTTATGCTCTGAACTTTTCAGATTTATTTATTTTATTTAGCGTATGACATTTACCGAGATTATGCAATCACACATATACAAATTTAAGCATCAGCAAATATATATATATATGCTTGTCTGTCTGTCTGTCTGTCTGTCTGTCTGTCTGTCTGTCTGTCTGTCTGTCTATCTATCTATCTATCTATCTAT
>JANHGD010001571.1:414466-433590 GCA_027560375.1 Imantodes cenchoa
CGCTCTTCGCGCTCCCTGCTCCATCGGCTCTACCGCGACCAAGAGCCAAAAGCGAACCGGGAGCATTTCACCCCTGGAGCAGGGGCAGAATTCTCCTCTCCTCTTTTTAGGGAAGGAATGAACTTTGTAGTTTTGTAGGTTTACTAAGCTCTGGTTTTTGTAGTTCAAATTTAGGTGAAGCCACTAGATGTGCAGCTGATGGATGGTGAGATGCCCACTGTGCCATCTTAAAGGTGTCTTTGCACTCTTTAATCCTTTTCTTTTCTTTCCAGGCCCAGGCTGGGTGGTTGCAGCATGACTTTGGACATCTCTCTGTATTTCAGAAGTCTGTATGGAACCATATAGTTCATAAGTTTGTGATAGGTCACTTGAAGGTAAGGCTTATGCCTTTCAAATTACAATAGAATGATTGTATCAAGATCTAATGAAGCTATGTTGCTCACTCTTTTCTGAAACAACTCTGGGGCTTTCACATCAGGGGTGGGTTCCTCCCGATTTGGACCAGTTCTATAGAACCGGTAGCAACCTGCTGGTGATGTCACGATAACATCACGGAACCAGATCGCTCGGTGCAGGTCCATGGGCACCACCATTTTTTTTTAGTTTTTTCTTCTTCTTCTGAGCATGTGCAGAAACCGAGTTTCCAGCACTGTGCATGCAGTCGCCATCTTGTTTTCGGCTTTCTTTATATATTTTTAAATTTGTTGAGGCTGGGTGTGGCAAGGAATGGCTGGGAGAGGAGGGGCCAGGCGAGGCAACCCTTGATGTGAGTGACATTGAGTTGGTCATGCCCACCGAGTCATATGACCACCAAACCTCACCTGCCAAGTCACATGACCATGAAGCCACTCCCACCCGGTCACATGACTGTCAAACCACTTCCACAAAATTAAGCCACACCCACAAAACTAAGCCACGCCCATGGAGTGGTAGTAAAAAATTTGGAACCAACCCCGTTTTTACATCATCATGATAGGAGGTACTCAGTAGAAATGGGCTTCCCAACTCAGGAAAATTTAGAGAACCAGTTGATTATATTTCACTCTTAAATTCTAGCATCAAGGCTACCTGATTTGCTTCAGAGTAAGGAATAAGTAATCAGTTTTAGAAGAGTTTGTGTAGAGAATTGTATGTTGGTAACCAGCATTCATAGATCCTAAACAGTATTAAAGAAGAAGAAGAAGCATACCTTTCTTTGCAATCATCACATCATCATTTTAGCTAGATCCAACTTAATATCCATTTGTATGGGAAGAAAAAATCCAGAAACCAAAGCTGAAAGAGCTACTTGAGGATAAGTTAATTATAGTAATGGCCAATAAACTCTTGAAGGCACAATAAAAACAGGGAACATGGCCAATATTTAGAGAGGCTAGGAGCTGTAGTTACATGTAAGGAGTTTAAGCTAAATGTCAGGATGACTTCCTGGTCATACTAAAGAACCCATTGAATAGATTGCTACATCATGTGGTTCTTCTTTACTAGAGGCCTTCTATCAGATGCTGCATTTTTAACAGATCCTGCACTGAGCAGGGGATAGATTAAATGACATTTATGGCTACTTCCAGTGAGATTTTATGATAATACATGGAATCCACAAAATGAATAAACAGAAGTCATCTATTTTAAGCTGATTAGAAGAACACTTAGAACAGCTTTGTTTAAAAATCTCCATATAACACATTTAGCAATCACAACTGGGATTGGCAACTTGCTTAGAGTCTATTTGCATAAACAAGTCAGTTGCTAAACAGGACTACCTATAATTCTGTAGAATTTGCAGTTACAAAGTCTAATAGCTATTGCCTTCGATGGCTTTAAAGAAAATTAGTTCAATTCATAGAGGACAGCTCTATCAATGCAATTGGTCTATTAACTATTGTCTATAGATATTCTTGGGCTCAGGTTAAAATCTTCTGCAAGAAATACAGGATATGTTTATCTAGTTGGAAGGAACACAATTTGCAGTTAAGTAGGAATAATGTACTAAATTCAGGCCCTCAGTTTTAATGGAAGGAAGAACTTTATTTGGAATATCTCAAATTATGACCTGGTTTTCAAGGAAAACAGAAAACTCTTTCAACTGCATGGATATTCTAGTCCTTTTGTATATAGTGGGACATCTTGCTGTGAAAAAGATTGAACAAAGGACTATTTTAGGAACCCCCAGGATACTGATTAGAGTATTCTCAGTGTGACACTGAGTTATGGGAGACTGATTGACAACGCTATTTCCCACCAGGAACTATATTTCCTCTGACATCCAGCGGCAGGTAGGGTTGGCTCACTCTTGAAATTGAACAAGAACTCATTCGTGGATAGAAGACTCTTGATTAGAGAGCAGAACTAAAGAAATGTAGCATTGGTATAACAAGGCATATGCAGCAGTTGGCTAAATCAGAAACAAAAATGGGCACTCCGACATATAAGGCATCAACACGTAAGAATGAAGCTCAGAGGTGGGCTTCAAAAATTTTAGCAATGGGTTCTCTGCCCGGTTGCTGGGTGGGTGTGGCTATGGTGGGCGTGGCCTAGTCAGCCTCCTGAACCATGTTTTTGCCCTCCGAGGCTCTGGAGGCTTTCCTCGAGCCTCTGGGAGGGCAAAAATGGCCTCCCCAGGCGCTGGAGGCACTCTGGAGGCTGAAAACAGGCCATTTCCGGCCTTCCCAAACTTCTGGCAGGCCCACTTTTCATCCTCCCTGAGCGTCTGCGCACACCCTACACTTACCTGCATCTAAAATGGGTCGTGTGAGGACTCCTGGGAGGGGCGGAGTGGGCGGGGCCAGCCAGGAGTGGGATTTCAGCTTGGAAGAAAAACTCAAAAGGTGACTCTAGGACCCCTGGACATCACAACTGCCCTAAATATGAATCAGTTGCCAAGTGTCCAAATTTTGATCACATGACCACAGGGTTTGCTGTGTGAAAAATGATCACAAGGTACTTTTTTTAGTGTCATTGTAACTTTGTCAAGGACTAAAATTTGAACCCAGAAGGAACTCAGAGCAGGATGGAACCCATTAAATGGCTTGTGTGATGTGCTGTCGCTGGCATGGGACACTATTATAGCAATAGCACTTGGACATATATATATATGTCACTCATGTCCTCATCACCTCCCGCCTTGATTATTGTAATACGCTCTACATGGGGCTACCCCTGAACATAAGAACATAAGAACATAAGAAGAGCCATGCTGGATCGGGCCAAAGCCCATCGAGTCCAGCATTCTGTGTCACACAGTGGCCCACCAAATGTACATGGGGATCTTGAGCAGAAAGAGAAGGCAAGAGAAGGCACTTCCTACTCTTACAGAAGTCCTCTATCCTACATCCCACCATTGTTCTCCCAATTCTTAGATACAGCTTTTCTGGAGTCATAATAGATTGTGATAGTTAGGGTACATATATGAATGCCAAATTCTTTGTTATGTGCAAGCAAACATGTTTCCTAGTATAAAGACACACTTGGCGGATGGATGGATGGATGGATGGATGGATGGATATACAGACATGTTCAGGCATAGCTTTTCTTATGCTTATAGCACACATGTCTGCACTGGGGAGCCTAGCTCTATATGTCATTGTTTCCATGTGACCTTCAGCCCTTAACTAACAGGGTTCCATCTCACATGAAGGTGACGGGTTAGAGAGCTAAATTCCTGACTTCTGAGAGTCCTGCTGTAAGCATGAAGACTGATTGATCAGTGACATCTCAAGCATGATTGGGAAAGGGAATGGTTCTTCACTATATTGGCCCAAAGAATAAAAGGCAAATAGATGTTATTGTTTCTATGGATTCTTCTGGGAATGGATGTTGATATTAAGTCAGCATGAACAGTTGCTCTAAGTTCAATAATTATTCTTTTTTCTATTTTTTTCCTTAAGCAAAACTTTATGAAACACTATTTCAAAAGCAGGTTAAAATGGCAGAAGTTACATTTTAAAAACTGCTTATATTATGGAAATTTACACCAAAGATGCCTGCATCAAAAAAGTGTATATGCCAAAGAATAAAATCCATATTTTAAGTTCCCTGACCATTTATATTGGTTTACTTATATTAGCATTGGAATAATTAATTCCAAAATTTTCTACTGTTCTCTAAAAATCTGTTAAAGAAGTAGAAACCGTGCCCTAACATTGCAGACCATAACCTGAGATCAGATCTGCACATCCATCAAGTGGATAAAACCAAGTGTTGTTATAGTTTAACACATAGGATAAAACCTAAATAACATCATAATGGTGCTAATTATATTTCTCCCTCTAAAAAAAGTGTTTTATTTCTGCTGGATCAAGCCCTAACACTTAGCTTTTTATTTACACTTACAGTGTTTAAGAGTGTAAGCATGCACAAGAAAATTGTTAGCTCAATTCCCACACATACATTTATCCAAGGAGAGAAGCAAAAGGGAGTGCTTTAATAAACCCTATTTATCAGACTTAAGTCCTTGAAGCTTTCCAGTCAGGGTTCTTCCAAATGCTAGCATTTCCTTCTTATAAGTCAAGGCATTTGTTCTACAGCAATCCAATGAAGATAGAGTTCTGATGAGAGTGATTGATCTGAAAGACAATTTGAATGAAGGATGCGGTGTACATCCTCTAAATGATACCACGCTGACAGTTCCAACAACCTTCTTATGATATATCACTAAAAGCAGTCAAGAACAGTAAATTTAACAAGTGGAATTGTCTCTATCACATAGCTCATTTCTCCTAAATGGGCAGTCTTTAAAAAAAGCTTACTGCTGCTAGTATTTATTTATTTAAAAATCTGTATTCACTCTCTCCAAAGCTGAAGGATCCTTTCCAAAAGATTACTTTTCAAAAACAGTTTCAGCAAATCAATATTAATTAAAAACAAGAATGTTTGTTGTCTCTATCATTTCAAGGTGTGGATGATTTTAAATTCTCTCTGAATAAAAATTCATATAACGTATGAATTCCAACCTCATAGTGCCAAATAATATCAGACTCTTGATACCACTGAAAAAAACTCCTCTTGTTCTCTCAGAAATCCACAAAGGGGCAACCATGACAGGCTGAAATTTTATCAAAGTGAAGAATTGTGTGTCATGGCATCACGATACAACTTGCACCCCTTGTATTCTTGCATGCAATGTTGTGACACAAGAATGAGAGAAACAGTTGGCATTCTGATACTGAAACACACATTTATGCCCAGTGCAAATTCCTGTTACTCCTTAGAAAAGCAAATCTGTGCTGCAGAATATAGGCAATATCTAAACTCATGTGGACATGTATCATGATAAGAAGTATATGCCTCAGATTTTGATAGTCTTTTCGAGTATGATTCCTGAATTCATAGCAGTAATTGTCACAGAACAGATTGGAGATGCTGCACATGTCCCTCTACCTTTAACAAATGGTGAGTAGCAGTACTCTGCATTGGTTAAAGATTCTACTTTATGGGAAGCCCATTGATTGAATCAGTGATTGGCTGATATCCTTTCTTCCCTTAACGGGCACACATTCTTCTCTCTCTCTTTCCTTTCCCCTCATCTTGACCTCTGTTTCTATATTCTATTCTATATTCCATGTTCCTTAGAAATTTACCAAGTGCACTTCCATGGTTTAGCACAGACATGGAACATAGAACTAGAATAATAGGGTTGGAAGGGGCCTTGAAGTTCTGAGATTGAACTTCAGTCTCTTCATATTAGTGCAATTAGTCTAACACTTTAGCCACCACACACCAAATGACAATGTCAATTTAAATACACAATGTGTATTTATTTTGGGGGGGAAGAAATGGAGCCTGTAACAAATGAAACTCTTTGGGATGCTATAGAGTCCATGACTACTTTTCCTGAGCATGATCAGATATCATAATAATATTTTCCAGAAAGGCAAGATTAGCCTCTGACCCCTATGTTTTTTCTGGATTCAGTTGCAATGTGTTTAATCTGAGCAGAGTTTCCAAATGTGTAAAATAACATATTACTCTCTGATTATGTCCCCAGGTGGACCTAACCAAGGACCAATCCTACACCAGCAATGCTTAGATGTTGTCACCCATTACTTGGAGGAAGATTAGGTGATTGGAAGTGACGGGGGTGGGAGTGGGGAACAATAGAGACAATAATGTTAGAGACAGAATAAGGACAGTAAATGTTAAGCCATTATTATTATTTTTTAATTCCAGAAAGCATGGACAGCATTTAAACTCAGAGGTGGAGAAAGGACCTAAGAATGCTTACATTAATTTAAAAAGTAGAATTAGATGTCACCTGCAAGCTGATTTTAAAGTTTGAATCATCTACCCCATAATATTAATGCACAAGTTAAACAGGATCACTTAAACAGCCAACCCCATGGAACATATTACCGGTACATACTGTTCTCTTAGTACTGCTTAGACTATTGAAAATGTTGAGGGAAGAAAAAGTAGTTAGTTTATGCATTTCAGAGGCATTTCATAAGTAGGCATGTTTGTAAGCAATAGCAATAGCAATAACACTTAGACTTATATACCGCTTCATAGTGCTTTACAGCCTTCTCTAAGTGGTTTACAGAATCGGCATATTGCCCCCAACAATCTGGGTCCTCATTTTACCCACCTCGGAAGGATGAAAGTCTGAGTCAACCTTGAGCCTGGTGAGATTTGATCTGCTGAACTGCTGAACTAGCAGTCAGTTTCAGTGGCCTGCAGTACTGCACTCTAGCCATTATTAAGAATTCTTTCTTTCTTTCTAATGAGCATCCACCCTTCCTTTCTTGAGTATAGAGAACCCATGATAGAATGCTTCCTTTTTTCCAGTTGTTACATTTTTGGCTCTGTCACAGGAGCTTCTTGTGAGTTTGTAGGAATCCATGAAAGACACAGTACAAAATAAGCTTTTTCAGATCTTCTTAAAAATCTTATTAAGAAAACAAAGTGAGCAAGCTACTTATAATTTACTACATTCTTTAGCAAAAATCAGTGAGGATTATTTACTACAGAAAAGGCAAGGTCATCTCTGTTCTCCTTACCTCTTCAGCCTATAGATAAAAAATGCATTGCAAATAACATTTTCTCTTCTGTACTCAAGGTTGCAGTCTAACATTGGTCTAACTGCATATATTTCATGCTATAATGTTGAACTAATGAACACATGAATGTTTCTAATTATTCTAGTAAGTTCCTACAAGGACAAAGAGGGACTGCATATACAGCTGTTATTCTTTCTTTCAGACTGACAAGAAGCTTCCTTCTGGCAGATAAAACCTCTTATTTTCTGGCTATCTCCAATCTTTGAGAGATCTTCAGTGAAGAGCAGACAAGGTCCCAAGGTGCATCCTTCTGTTCGACTTTGGCACATTTTTCCTAATCATGCCTCCCTTGTTTCTGATGTCTTTCAGCATCTCGGGGACAATAACAAATCTTCAGCAGCATAACATTGCCAGTACAGTTTTGGGTTATCAGTCAACATAGCTCTTTACTGAAACCAGTCATACATTTTCAACAGCTACTGCTGTCTACATCTTACTTAGATTGTATCAGCCATTATATTTTCTTTATCAGAGTTCTCCTTCCAGTTCTTCTTTGTAGAGTCATCTCTGATTTCTTAAGACTCCAGCTCTACTCCAACCTTCCTTTTCTTATAGAAGCATGGACAATGAAGCTATATGTTCTATATGGCTATATGTTGAGATGGAGACAACACAGACTCTACTTCTACTGGCCATATCTGAGAATAAGCTCACCCTCAAATTTTAATCAAATACCATAAAATGCAACACCCATGGATAAGTCAACTCTTAAAACTGGGTAGTGCATTTTTTTTCATAGTATTTTGGTTAAAAATGTGAGGATTGGCTTATCCATGGATGCGATTATCCATGAGTATATATAGGATACACAGGCACTTTAAAAGCAAGTATTATCATTTATACATATGATAAGTCCATCTGTCTTGCTGGGGACATGAAATGAGCCATCAACTGGGTGTCCCCCAGGCAATGGGGATCTCACCGGCTAATCCTTTCAACCCAGAAGTTCCTCAATGCTTCTGACATGAGTGCTTTGCAATGCAGCCCATCCAAGGATAAGCTGAATTCAATTTGGGGGGAGGCAGGTGGCACATGGAGCCATATATGCCAGCACGCGAGCCATTGCCCTAGCTCAGCTCCAGCGAGCATGTGCGTGCTGGCCAGATGATTTTTGGCTCTTGCAGAGGCTCTGGGAGGGCATTTTTGGCCTCCTCAGGGCCTCTGGGGGATGGGGAAGGGTGAAAATGCCCTCCCCTGTCCCCCAGAGGCCCTCCGGAGGCCAAAAACGCTCTCCCAGAGCCTCCAGGGAAGCCTTTGGAGCCTGGCGAGGGCAACAAACGGGCCTACTAGGCCCACCGGAAGTCAGGGAGCAGGGGGGTCGTGCATGCATGTGCGAGGGACGGGGCAGTGTGGGGGGCATTGAATTATGGATGGGCACACGTGTGCGCTCAATAGCGCGCGCATGTGCGTTTTCGGCACCTACGGAAAAAAGGTCCGTCATCAGTGCACTAGAACAATGAGTTTCTTAGATTGGCTATGTGGATACATGAACAGGCAACAGGAAGCCATGGTTGAATGCAGACAATCACAGTGCCCATTACATCTCATCTTTATTTACCTTGCTCTTTTTTAAAAAAAAAAATTATGTCCCACATTCTGTTTATTCGTCATGCTCATATCATTACCTGATTTCTTACCCACATGAACATAGTATCTATCACATGTGTTGAACAAGCTTCTATCTCATGTCCCAACATGCTAATATGTGTGAAAGTGATGTAAAACCACAATCACTTATTAAGATATATTTACCCCATTCGAGGGATGAACACCCTCGAATGGTTGCAAGTATACGAATGGATTTCCAGTAAAATTGCGAACTACATGAACCATTTGTGCTTCAGTTTGAGATGGAGACAACACAGATTCCTCCCCAATAGCCTGGGCCTGTGTTCAACAGTGAAGGGACGCAGGGCAGAAAACACAGTTCCACAACACAGTCCTTGCAACAGTTCCAAGAAGGCTCCAAACCCATTTGTGCTACACCTCCTGACTACAAGGACACAGACAAAGTTCCAAGTGGACTCAATGACTCTCTAAAAGAATCCAAATGACCAGCTGTCTGCAAGGAATATAAATCCTTCCATTCCCCACCATCCAATCAGAGCTGAAGAAGCTTCATGAATGAGAAGTGAAGGTCTTCAAGAGAAAAACAGCAAAATCCAGTTGCCTCTTGAAAAAGCACCTTTGGGACAACCATGACCTGGATGACTGAGAATCTCCAAGGACAATATATTTACAACTTTTTGCTGAAATGCAATATAAAAACAGAATAAATAAAAAGTTGCAACCTTTCAAAGAGGCAATCATAATGGACCAATGGAAAAAGCTGTGAAAAAACAGAACCACTTGCAAATGAATGGGCATAAATTCAGTAAATTAATCAATATAGTCAATAAAATTTAATCCAAGCTATAATTTAAGGAAAAGTTTGTATAAAATCATTTACAGATAGTAAATAATCCCATCAACGATGGCCAGGGTAAACAGCTCCCATAAACAGAGCTGAGATTGTAGCTGAGAACAAAGCCTTATATTATTATTATTATATTATTATTTATTATTATTATTTATTGCATTTATATACCGCCCTACTCCCGAAGGACTCAGGGCGGTTCACAGCCATTATAAAATACATAAATACACAATACAGTTATAAATATACACAAAGGTGTAAGGGTGCATGGAAATGACCTTGAGAAAATGGGCAAAGAAATGCTGAATAGTGGGTGGAGCAAGCGGCTTGAAAGGGACCCTCCGTAGATTATGAGACTGTAATGGTGATGGTAGGAGAACTGTACTTTCAGACTTATAAGATTCTATTAACGTAACTCTATATTAAGGTAGAATTAGTTTATCTGGCTGTGTTTTCTGTGCTTATCTGGCTGTGTTATCTGGCTTCCAGTGTACCTGGTAAGGCTGACAAAAGGACACTAAGTTCGCACTTCCTTTGCTAATCACTTTTTGGAAATTGCCTATTAATTTCTTTAAAGAAGCTAGACGCCTTCAAAATGAAAAGGCTAGAAACACTGGGTGAGTGCTTTCAATTCTTAATATAAGAAAATGAAATTTGTTTCTTTAAAAGCGTTGAAAATTTAACATAAACAGCAAAAAGCAAGACAAGGTTTTAGCCACCGAAAATGTAGAAGAACAGATTTTATAAAATGTAGAAGAACAGATAAAACAGAGAGTGAGACTGATTTAAATGTGGAGTCCAAGTTTTAAAAAACTTAGATTATAAAGATGATATAGAAAAAGATGCTATGAATTTGAAAAACATGCCAGAGTATCAGAGTATTAAAGAAAACAATGCCAAAATGGATTTAGAAATATCTTGTATCTCTGTGGTATCTTAATAATTAAAAAGGATATTCACACAATCAAAAGAGTGACTTGGGAAGCAGCCTTATCTTAGATTTACAAAAATGACGTGTGAAACCAATTGGATTCTGAAACTTCGTGGGAGGAAAGAGGGGTTGCTCAAGTTGTTCCTGGTAGGAGGCAAAGAGAAAATGTTAAAAAATCAATTTGTGGGACAGTACTTGATTGCTGATCAGATTTCCTTTTGGCTGGGACTGAATGATGAGGCTTTAAAGATCTGTGTATAATCTGTGTATAAATTTCTTCTTTATTTTTCAGAGAAAGTGTTAATTTGGATTGTAAAATTTAAATTTTTGAATTATAAAATTAAATATATGTTGATATTTCTGGTAGTTTTTTGCTCATTAGGACTTAATGACGTGTTTTCTACAATTTGATTATTAATAAAGGATGAGCTTTGCCAGAAAGTATAGAAGAACAATGGATGTTATCGGATAAAACAAAAAACTGATCTGAATGTAAAAATGCTGGAAGTATGGGACCATCAGCAGAAATTCTGTAGAAGATCTAATGGGCTGGGTCAATTCTGATTGAAACAGGCAGTCCCATTGATAGCCAGATGTCAAGCCATGGGGGGCTTCATAGATAAATACCAGGTTCTTAAATTCAGGGTGACATTCAAATTTTTCCCCTACCGATTCTGTGAGCGTGGCTGGTGGGGGGGTCAAGTGACTGAGTGGGTGTGGACAACTTGACATCGCTCACGGCAAGGTGAGGCGGCACCACCCCACCAAGCCAGGCCCACAGAACTGACAGAAAGGTTCGGCCAAGTCTTCCAGTGTTCAACCTGGCTGCTTCTCGCCTCCTCCTCATGTTTGCTCTGTGTGTATGAGCCCAAGAAGGAGGAGAGAAAGAGTGAGTGGGAGGGGAGGGGCCAGTCAGTGGTGCGATTTACCAGTTCTCAGAACTGCGCATAATCGCCGCCCCCGGTTCTATAGAACCTGTCCGAATCTGCTTAAATTGTATCAGAAAACCTATAGGTAGGCAGTGCAGATCCCACAAAATTGGTGTTAAAAAATCCCAGTGTCAGGAATTTGCCACATTCTGGACCAGTTGCAATTTTTCAATAATCTTTAAGGAGAACCCCATGCAATAGTCAAGACAGGTGTCGATGAGGCTTATTGTAGCTTAACAGCATTTGAAATATGGGGAAGTATTAGTTGTTATTGTACTCAAAATAATTGGACAGATGCTGGCAAATTTTCCTTCAGATCTGCATCAAATCTGGACCAAACTTTTTTGTGTTAGTTTTGGGTAATGCACATAGAACTGAATAGGAAACACAGCATGCAGGCAAAGTTTGTGATTTTAAAAAGTTTTGTCTAGCACAACCCCACCCCACCCCCAAAACCCCCAGGGATGTCTGTTTTATTTATTTGTTTAGGTGAAGCAGAGAGAAGGATGGGTGGCAGTGGGAAATTGTGGAGATAGAATTGTGGCTACTACTATCTATTATCCATGAAAGTAGCTACCAAAAAAAAAAAGAAAAAGGAGGAGGAACAAGGAAATATTCAGAGTGGAAGTCTTTGACCACAGTATCGTTTTGTGGCGCTTCCTGCATCTTCCTTAAATAAAGCTTTACTGTGACATCAATTTCATTAAATAGGACATGTTCAAAAGAGAAAATTGCTTCAATTTTCTCCTTTTACTTTACTGCCATAGAAAATTGATCCCACATCACATCCTTATTTCAAAGAGTACTAAAAGCCCTCTCATTTTACAGTGACAGTTTCATGGAACTAAAAAAAAAAAGCAACCCCCCCCCCCTTCACAAAACATATAAAAGGATCGTTTAATAAACAGTTTTTTTCTTGCAGGATGGATTGCTTTTGGGTAGTGGAGGACAAGACGGCAACATGAACTACTAAAAACAGTTTTTATTTCCCCTTTGCACATTGCACAAGTAGCTAAAATTTTATTTTGTTGAGTCTGCAGGCAATAATACTCTACAGGTAGTCTCAGTTTAATGATCACAATTGGGGCTGACAACTCTGTTGCTAAACAGTTCAGTCTTTAAGCAAGACTTCATCTCACCACAACCAGCTAACAACTTCATCAACTTCGCATCTGTAGCAGTCATTAAATGAGTCATCTGCAGTTGTTAAGCATGATATCATCTGACCTCAAGTAAGCAACTAAAATGATTAAAGGCCTGGAGACTAAAACATACGAAGAACGGTTGCAGGATTTGGGTATGGCTAGTCTAGAGAAAAGGATTAGGGGGGAACATGATAGCAATATTCCATTATTTGAGAGGTTGCCGCAAAGATGAGTGGATCAACTTATTTTCCATAGACCAGAGGTCAGGACAAGAAAGAATGGATGGAAATTAATCAAGGAGAGAAGCAACCTGGAACTAAGGAGAAGCTTCCCAACAGTGAGGACAATTAACCAGTGGAACAGCTTGCCATCAGAAGTTGTAGGTGCTTCATCACTTGAGGTTTTAAAGAAGAGACTGGGCAATCACTTGAGCAGAAGGTTGGACTAGAAGACCTCTAAGGTCCCTTCCAGCTCTATTCTGATTGAGCTTGTCATTTTACTGCTGACTTTGCCAATAACTCTTCTTGTTAGAAGCCAGTTGTGAAGCATGCAAAGAGCAATTACGTGATTGCAGTGCCATATTGGTTGATGCCCATCAATTGTGAAGTGTCCATCTGTCAATCACATGACTATAGGGATGCTACAACAGTCATAGCACAGGCACAGGACCAGAGTATCTCCGGGACCGCCTTCTACCACATACCTCCCTACGGCCAGTTAGATCCCTCAGGGTCGGCCTGTTTCAGGTCCCATCGGCCAAACATTGTCAGCTGGCGGGCCCGAGGGTGAGGGCCTTCTCTGTGGCGGCTCCGGCTCTCTGGAACCAGCTTCCCCCAGAGGTTTGTACTATCCCCACCTTACTGGCCTTCAGGAAAGCTGCTAAGACCTGGCTCTTTCAACAGGCCTGGGACCAATGACCCCATAGTAGATCTATAGTGGTCGTCCCATGAATGGTTGTATGACTGAATTGTTTTAAAATTTGGGGAGGGTGTTTTAACTGCAATTTTAAATGATGTGTATTTTTATTGTCCTAGTATTGCTGTAAGCCGCCCAGAGTCCTTTTGGAGTTGGGCAGCATATAAATGCAAATAAATAAATAAATAAAGTTTATATTTTCATATCTTACTACTACTACTACTACTACTACTACTACTACTACTACTACTATTATAGATCTTAACTACTAAAAATATCAGCATCAGGAAGTGACTTTATTGACATTTTAAAATACAACTCAGGAAAATTGTTTTGTGCTGATTCAATAAAACTCATGCAAAATACGTAAGATTAAGTAGAAGTAAAACTACACATTACCTGAATCAGAGATTATTCTGTAACATATTTAGAGGTTCCTTCGTTTGCTTGTTTGTTTTTGTAATATGGGGGGACTAAATTGTCAGTTACTAAGATTAAATGAACACAGTGTGAAAAGAATAGATTAAGTCTCAAAAGGTCCTTTGAATCAATATCAGCGTTCTGACTTATTTCTTTATGAATTGTGAAAATTACTCCATTCATTGTCTGTTGAGATTCTCAATCAAAGAAACGAGAACTGAAGAAGTTTCTTGGATGAGAAGCGAAATGTTTTCATGGAAAAAACAAGAAAATCTAGTTGCTTTTGGGAAAGCACTTTTGATACTCCCTTCACTGGTAAAGGGAATATCACCTATTTTTGTCACTATTTAAGATACTTCATTCAGATAGCAGCTCTGAACAATTAGAGTTGTATATTGGTATCCACAGATTAAATTCAAAACAAGCATTATCACATAGTTATTATTTATCATGGCTGCTCACTTTGATAGTTTTCTAGGCAGCTTAAAAAATCCAAATACATTGTTGAAAAAAACATTAAGCAAAATAGGACAGCCCAGGCAAACATACAGTAGTAACAGCCCATTGGACAAACATAGTAATAAATACACAACGAGGCCCACAAACACATTAACCTCATTTTTTCTATTATCTCTTCTCAGAAAATCCTTCAAAACTTTAATAGGTCTCTTTTGTAAATCTAATGTAGAAGAGTTATCCAAGGCATTCTTTTGGTTTGTATGTTCCTTTTAATTATTAACACACCAGCTGGTTTCATTGTATATCCAGTATAACATCTGTTTCCATAACATTCTTGTAGCGTGTCATTTTAAAATCCACATTCAAATCAATTTCAGTCTTGTCTGGTAGAACTTGCTCCTCTCTTACAACAATATTTGAATATAGTTTGTCTATAATGGCATATATTTTAAAAATTAGCTTCTGAGTCCATTTTACTTCATTCTGTGTTAGCAAGTCAAATTTAAATATTCTCCTTTAATTGTAATCTTTAATTTCTTCTGGCTAATTTATTCTAGCATCCAACCTTCAAAGTTACATTCTATCTCCCCCCCCCCCCCAAGGAATCCAAACAACAGCCACGTCCTACAAGAATAATTGTTACAATTAATTCAAAGTCTTATTTCAAATCCATCTGTACACTTGGTCCATTTTTAACTTTCCAAAATCAACACTCTAAAACCATTTTGCTATTTATTTCCAAAACTGTCTTTTTCTAAATCCCTAAACTCATATTTAAATTCTTTCTTATTTAAATCAGGGGTGTCCCCTTAATTAAAGAAATTCAGGAAATCCTTAGAAAAATTACAAGAGGTCTCCTTTCTAAAGCCAGATATAAATGTCTGTAACTAACCACAATGACATGCTACATAAATTTTATGTAGCAGAAAAAGCAATATTTTGACATTCCCAAATGAGTTTCTGATTGGCGATATATTACCCTTGCATTCATGCCACCACATATTTTATCATAACACAAAGAATTAGAGTTACTTCATTGCAAAAAGACTATAGGAAGACCTTCAAACTATTTGTATAGGAATATTCAATGGGGTGAAGAATTGTTATGGAAATTCAAAAAAACTTTTGTGATTCAAAATAGAATGGGATGGGATAGAAGGGGAGAGAATGGGATGGGATGGGATAGAATTGGGATGGAAATTGGAATAGGAATGGAAATGGTAACAGAAATAGAATACTTTATTTCACCAAGTGTGATTGAACACAAGGAATTTATCTCTGCTGCAGAAAGTCTCAGTGTATGCAAAACAACAGAGCAATAATAATAATGATAATGATTCCAATAAGAGTAGGTTGTAGAAAAGATGAGAAGGATAATAGTAATACAGCCATACTCCAAGGGTAAATAGACATAAGACAGTACTGTGAGAATTAGGTGTTCTGCAGAGTAAAAAAACCCAACTCTCATCTTTTGTGGCGATGCAGTTTCTTCCTTCAAAACGGTTCCACAGTAAGAACAATATTAATTTCCTAACCACGGTGAATACACAGCTATGGTGATGTTATTAGCAGTAGAGGTACAGAAAGAATCTAAAAAAAAAAAAAGGAATTAGCATAGAAAATGCTATGGATGATATATTCTGCAAGAAGAGAATATGTTTAAAATGATTATGCATCAAAGCAGCACTACATTGTGCCTTTTCAAAACATGATCCCAAATCTCATATTTGTATTTGCTACATGGATGGTTTGTGTTTCTAATTCTGCCTCATTCTTGACTAATGGTGTTAAAATGCACATGCATATTTAACAGTAACTGGATGCTTTTTCCTGTTGCAATTCAAATGTATATTTAATGAACGAATGTTCATTGATGGAGTGAGATCTATTTCATAAGGAGAATGATGTCCAGAAATAACAGGAGACAATGTTGCCAACATATATGACTAAATGAAAGCAAAGAAGATATGAAAGTTTGTTGAGTATTTGTAATTCATTTCTCCATTCAGATAACTACTGGTAATGGCTAACATTTTCCCCCATCCATAGATATACATAAATGGACCAAGATGGATTGGTAGAACCAGAGTCATTAATTGGTTCAACTAATGTAATATCCACTTTAGTTAACAAATTCTACAACTTTATGGCCACATAAATGACAGGGAAACAAGAGATACTGCAGGAAGACTTTGTGAACCTTGAAATGTTATTTCCATTATTCCCTCCCTCCCTCAATATTGGATTGTACACAGGGTTAAAATATTATCATTTCCTCTCTTGGTTTCTGTGAGGATTTTATGTGTTGCCTTTTTAATAATTTCTGTGCTATTTGAAATGGGAAGAGGATTTCATAGAAGAAATTTTGAATCCTTCTCCTCACTGCATAATAGACCTCATCACCTTTGGGATCTAGATTTAGATTTGTAAATGACCAGTCCTTGGTATTTATTTAATTAACTTACATAATGTGTAGCTTGATCAGTAGATAAATGGAATAATGTCTTTCTTGAAAGATGCAGAAGTTGATAGGGAAGACAATCACTTATACATTTCTTCACAGACTTTATTTTATTATTTATTTATTTATTTATTTATTTATTTATTTATTTATTTGGATTTATATGCCGCCCATTCCGAGAAGGACTCAGGGCAGCTTACAAGTATAAAAATACAGTAAAATACAAATAAACAATTAAAAAGACATAATCCCAATAGTAGTTAAAAAGCAGGACATTAAAGCTGCTTTGACGGCTTTCCTGAAGGCCGGCAGGGTGGGGGTAATACGGACCTCCGGGGGGAGCTGGTTCCAAAGGGTCGGGGCTGCAACAGAGAAGGACCTAGTCCAAGGGCCCGCCAACCAACATTGTTTGGTTGACGGGACCTGGAGCAGCCCAACTCTGTGCAACTCATAGCTGGCTGGAGATTTCTGGGAATTGAAGTCCACAAGTCTTAAAGTTGCCAAGTTTGAAGACCTCTGCTTTATAGTCCATCAGTGTGATAGATCCTCCTCAGGGAATGCTGAATATGTGTTCCATCATTTTTTATTTTCCTGCAAAATATTTTTTTCTGACTGCTGATTTGTTGGTCGATGACTTCCATGATCCACACACTTCGAACTATATTATTCCCTATTTTATTCTATTCTATTCTATTCTATTCTATTCTATGCTATGCTATGCTATGCTATGCTATGCTATGCTATGCTGTTCCATTCCGTTCCGTTCCGTTCCGTTCCGTTCCGTTCCGTTCCGTTCCGTTCCATTCCATTCCATTCCATTCTATTCTATTCTATTCTATTCTATTCCATTCCACTCCACTCCACTCCACTCCATTCCATATTCTATTCTATACTCTATACTCTACTCTATACTTTACTCTCTACTCTACTCTACTCTACTCTACTCTACTCTACTCTACTCTCATTTTACTCCCCTCCCCTCCCCTATTCTATTCTATTAAAATGTACTCGGGTAGCTTAGAAACTGAAGAAGAAATGTGACTGTTTCCTTGAAGTTGTAGAGCTTCTTTTGCGTTTCCTTATAAGCGAGGCGGACGGCCTGGGGCAGCTGCTGAAGTCTGGATGTTCGGCTTGCAGCCATAACGGAATCAGAAGCAAGACCTCCATCTCAATAAACGAATATCCCATGTGACGTCCCCTTTCTCAGGGACAATTTGCAATCCCTACATACACCGTTTCCCTCCACGGATATTTCCTCCCCCCTCCAACAATATACCTTCGTGTTCTATTTCCGCACCACCGACAACCCAAGCAAGCAATTGAAATTCCAATTTGCGAAAATCTGAAGAAGATCGTTTTGTATTTTACAGTTACCGCCGATTATACATATACAGAACGGAATGATAATAACGGTTCGAAGAATTCGGGGGCCGGCGAGCTCCGGGTGAGATGGGTGAGGCAGGGATTCCCATCGGCCATAATTGCGCAAAAGAGGAAGGCGGTCGGCACCTGGGCCAGATACCGTCTTATGAAATTCAGGCAGTCCTCGACTTATGGCCACAGTGGAGCCCGAGATTTCTGTTGCTAAGTGAGACATTGGTTTAGCCGTTTTTTACGACCTTTGCTTGTGCCCCAGTTATTCAGTGAATTGCTGCAGGCAAAAATGTTGGGAAATGGAAGTCCTTGGTGGAATTTAGGAAAGGATGGGTTTAAAACTCCAGATTCTTGGAAGACCATCCAGCTCTTTCCATCCTCCTCCCGTGCTTACTCGGGTATCCTGGTGCACGCTGCTTTGAACACTTGTCAAAAGTCAGCCTCCTTTGGAAATCAAATTGATTATTATGCCGCATCTCCGGGTTTCTGTTAGCCTCACGGAGCATCTCTTTCCAGCAGTTTTACACAATGTCCACAGGATCATTGGCACTCATCAAAGCATGTGCTGAAGTACTTAACCCTTTCGTCCCCAGATGATGCATGCGCCATGCCAACAGCATGTGGGGCAGACTAGAAATAGGCAGAAAGACTGAGAGTAGGAAGGAAGGGAGATTTTACTATGTCCTTCTGTCTTTCTATTTCTTTACATCATCATAATCTCTCTCTCTCTCTTTCTCTCTTATCAATCTATTATCTATCTGTATCTATCTATCTATCTATCTATCTATCTATCTATCTATCTATCTATTGTTTATCTATCTATATATCTATCTATCTATCTATCTATCTATCTATCTATCTATCTATCTATCATTATCTACCTACCTATCATAATTATCTATCTATCTATCTATCTATCTATCTATCTATCTATCTATCTATCTATCTATTGTCTGTCTGTCTGTCTGTCTGTCTGTCTGTCTGTCTATCTATCTATCTATCTATCTATCTATCTATCTATC
>JANHGD010001571.1:437838-448711 GCA_027560375.1 Imantodes cenchoa
CTCTGCGCCTACGCAAAGTGTTCTGTGAATGCGCAGAGGGTAAAGGAACCCAAATGGAAGTGAATGGGCGGGTGGGCAGAGCCTCGCGCGCTCTTCGCTCTCCCTGCTCCATCGGCTCTATGGCAACCGAGAGCCAAAAGCGAACCGGGAGCATTTCACCCCTGCCGTTGAGCCATTTTTCACCATCCCCAGGCTTCAGGACGCTTTCCTGAACCATAGGGATGTGAAAAATGGCTGAAAAGAAGGCCAAAAAACAGCTGGCCAGCACGCACATGTGCGCTAGAGCTGACATAGGGCAATGCTTTGCGTGCTGTCAGATCTGGCTCCATGTGCCACCTGTGGCACACGTGCCATAGGTTCGCCATCACTGCTTTAGACCATTGCTACACAACCTCTGCATACCTGGATGAACTCACAGATACTATAACATCGTATGCCAGCTTCTGTGAAGACCTATGTGTACCGACCAGGAACTTGTGAATATACAGCAACAACAAACATTGGTTCACAGATAAATTTAAGCAGCTATGTTGTTCCAAAGAGGAAGTCTATAGAAAAGGTGATAAAATGCTGTACTATCAGGCCAGAAATGTATTAACAAGGGAGATCAGAGCAGCAAAAAGTAGCTACTCTGAAAAACTAAAGAATCAGTTCTCAACAAATGAACCAGCAAACATGTGGAGAACTCTTAAAAATATCACTGGCTATGGCAAACCTCCTTCCCAGGCTGAAGGAAATCAACTGGCAGATAACCTGAGCGTGTTTTACTGCAGGTTTGAAAGGAAACTACAGCCACCTATCTCCACAACCTCCATCTCAGACACACCAACAACAGCCAGGCCTCCTACAACTGACCCCATACTATTGGATTCACAACCTCTAGTGATAACAGAAAAGGAAGTGCAAGACCTATTTCACAGACAAAAGCCAGGAAAAGCTCTAGGCCCAGACAAGATAACTCCTTGCTTAAAAGTCTGTGCTGACCAATTGGCCCCCATCTTCACCTGAATCTTCAATAAATAGCTAGAGATGTGCTATGTTCCTCTTGCTTCAAATGTTCTACTATCATCCCAATGCTGAAGAAGCCCTCCATCAAGGAACTGAACGACTACAGACCAGTTGCTCTAACACTTGTAGTTATGAAAACCTTTGAAAGGATAGTGATGTCCCACTTGAAAACCATCACGGATCCACTGTTAGACCCCCTGCAGTTTGCATACCAAGAAAACAGATCAACAGATGATGCTGTTAATATGGCTCTGCACCAGTGGCGGGTTGCTACCGGTGCGGCCCACGCTGCCGCCCCGGTAGCGCCGCAAAATTGGGCAACGGCTCCGTTGCCGTTGCCACCGGGCTGTTGTAGTCACCATCTTTTTTTTGTTTTTTCGGTTTCTGCGCATGCGCAGAAGCCGAAATCTCATGAGACAACACTCGCCCAAATGAGATTTCGGCTTATTTTTGCTTCCGCGCATGCACGGAAGCAAAAAAATCACCAAAATCTCATGCTCACACGCGTTGTCTCGCAAGACTGTTTGTCCAATCACTATTCTATACTATTCTATTCTATTCTATTCTATTCTATTCTATTCTAGCACTGATCGTTATTTGATTAAATTCTTGTGGCTAGGCATGAACAATAAATCTTAACTGGAACTTAACATGTGGCCCTGATTCTTCACACCTGACAGATATTTGCAAAATTCTGAATACCGTATTTTTTGTACTATACACCTGTCACACAGGTGTATAATACACACCAAGATTTCGAAGAGGTAAGTAAGAAAAAAAAGTTTTGTCTTCCCTGGCACCCAGGAGCACTCTGCAGGTCTCCCAAACCTCTGCATGCTCCGGTTTTCATCCATTTTTGCAAAAAATGCAGTGCATAGAACTTTTGGGAGGCCTGCAGAGTGCTTCTGGGGACTGGGGGAAGGCAAAAATTTGCAAAAAGTGGCCTGTTTTTCCTGAAGCCTCGCCCACGCATCACAAAATGGGATGCGGGAGCTGGGCTTCAGGAGGCCAAAAATGGCTGTATTTGGTGCATAAGATGCACCAACATTTCCACCCTCTTTTAGTGGGGGAAAAGGTGCATCTTATATTCTGAAAAATATGGTACATAAAGATAAACTGTACATGGTATTTTTTTACATTTACTATCTCCATACCAGGAAAGATAATTATAGAAATTCTAGAGCTACTTAGTTGTCTGCTGTTTTTCCACTAAATGTGCCCATAAATAAACATCTTGTCACTGTTTTGTTTTTCTCAATATCTTTGGGTTTTTTTAAGATCTAACAAAGTTTAGCTGGTGTCATGCTATTAATCCTTAGTATATGAATGTATTCAATATATTTTCAAAAGTTGAATAAAACTCTTGCCAGATAGTAAACTTCCATACAGCATGAAAAGGTGGCGAGGGAGTCAAGATGATAGAATCATAATTCTAGGAGTAGGCAAAAAAGCTAAAACTGGTAGGAGTAACAACCTCTGAAACATTTGTAAATGAACAAAATAAATATCCCTTTAAAATTCACAAATGTAAACACTAGATGGTGTAATATTTTAAACACTTTCCATACTTACTGTATTGCTTTCTATAAGCAGCTTGTAATGGGATAAACCAGGGGTCTGCAACCATGGGCCCTCTGCTGTGGCTCTCTGTCGGATGATCTCATCATTGACTGGCCCTGGCTCTGGCCCTCCCCTCCCAGTCACTCCTTGCCTAGCCTGACAAGGTAAGGGCAATGGCGGGGGAAGAGATACATACACACACTTACACACTGGGAGAGAGTGGTGGGGAGGGGGAGAGAGATACACCAAGAGATATAGGGAGAGGGAGAGAGGGAGTGGGGTCAAAGGTTTTTGTGGCTCCCGGTGTTTTTTAACAACTAGTTGTCTGCCCTAATTACCGGCTGGGTAGGCGTGGCTTGGGGGGGTCATGTGACTGGGTAGGAGTGAGTGACATTGAGTTGGCCACGCCCACCCAGGTTTTGTAGCTCCCGGTGTTTTCTTTTCTGTGGGAAATGGGTTCAACTGGCTCTTTGAGTGTTTAAGGTTGCAGACCCGTGTGATAAACCTTTCCAAGACAGCCCATTCTAAGAAACCTTTAAGGGAGGTGACTGCACTTCATATTTTATAATGAGACCTATGTTGGTACAAATTCATTTACTTATTTATCACAGATATTTGTTTTCTACTTTCTAGAATGCAAATCTGACTAAAATACATTACTCGCAGGAGTAACACAAATGCAAGAAATAATGTTTAAACAAAGAACAACCCTGAAAATGACTGGGCAGTTTTCCATAGAGCAATGATGATAAAGGCTCTGTGATGAGGAGAGTCCAGCTGAAACGGGCTCCTGAGCAGGGGTGGGTTCCACTTACCTACACTACTGGTGCGCATCACGTCCCTTCATGCAATTTCACTTCTGTGCATGCTCAGAAAGTGGTTTTAGGCCAAAACACAGCTGAGGAGCTGCTCAGCTGTGTTTCAGATGAAGAAATAAAGCTCGGTATTAACCCAGGGGCAGGCGGGAGGGCCTTTTTCACAGCAGAGGATGAGGAGCAGCCTTACAAACAACGAAAAAAATCACTGAAAATTCCAAAACAAAAGATGGCGCGCACGGACCGGCACAGACAGAACCAGATCCGTGATGCCAAAATTACATCAAAGAGGGTCTCTAATGGTTCGGGCAATCTGGTCCGAATCGGGAGGAACCCACCTGGGATGTCATCGCTTACCTTCCTGTTCTTCTCTAAATGCCGCTTGAGAAAACAGGCATGGGTTAACATCTGAATTCATCTTTTTTTTTTGGAATACTGGGGGGGGGAAACTTTCTGAAGTTTTTTGGAGATACTGATGATACAGTAATGTTGCTGAAGCTTAACTAGTTGGATCTGGTTGTTACTTCGTTGAAAAACCAATTGGAAACTCTTAAGTACAGCCTTCTGAGAGTCATGAAGGAAGAATGGTAGAATACACAAGTAGCGTTTAGACTGCAGTTTGACGTCCATTTTCCCATCAGTGAACTCATGCATGGGGCTGCTCAACTAATTAATTCATAATACTAACAATAAAATACAAGTATATATTACAAGTCACCTGCATATTTGTGGTAGAATTCTGCTTATCCATGTTTGCATTCGCCACTTCTTAAACTGAACACAGCTTAAATATCTTAATATTGAATTTATTCTGTGACTAAAGCTTGTCAAGTTCCCAATAGTTGCATCATTTAACACAGGGCTTCCCAAACCTGGGTAAATTACCCAAAATTGGATGAAAATGGTTTTTCTTTGGGTAATGACACATGAACCTATTACCCAATCACAACAGGGACATTTAAATTAAAGTGTTTTACGTACATTGGATAAAAAGGACTTTCTCCTAAGCAGATTGGGGTAATAAAAGATTTGGGGGGGAGGGGGGAAGCACTGATTTAGCACCCTTGATTCAGGAAATACAGGAAACACAAATCTTCCAAAATTATTTTGAATGTGCTACATTTTTCAGATTCTACAGTTGTAAAAAAAACCAAGTCTTTTTTAAAATAAAGTTTTAAAACTCATTTTAGTTTTAAACCACAGACAGTATCTTCAACGGTTGTACATTTTAAATTGTTTTTTCTGGGCAACAGTCTCAAAAGCAAGAGTTAAGAATTGCTTGTATCTTTTTTTGCCCGCTAAGAATAATATGTGTTACTCAGTCTTGACATCTAAGACACAATAGTCTTTTTTTAGTTGTAGGATGCAACTATGATTCAAATTATCCTTTTGTTCTGGAATTGGTATTAACTCTGGAATTCAAGGTTCCAGCACAAACAGTATTATCCATTCTAACAATGATGATGCTTGTACAGCAGAGTAATACCATTTTAACAACCAACTTATGGGTTGTTAGAAAATGGATATTTATCATGAATAAGAACATGGAGTAGAATCTAAAAGCTTATTTCACAATACATTTTCTTAGTCCTTAGGGTTCCCAAGGGTATTACTTTGCAGTAAAATCAACAAACATAGCTGTTCTATTAAAACCATTTCTATTTCAAGTAAGATGTGAAACAGTCTATTTGCTTGACACTGAAGTTCCAAAGGATTTAGGTCAAGTCTTAACTTCCTGATAAGATTACAGTGGCTGTGTAATCTGGCATACTTTGCAGTCATTTCTAATTTCCTGTAGCCTGTAGCCAAAATGAAGCAAGGAAATAAAGGAGCGGAGAAGGAGCAAATGCATGTTTGTCACTGCCAAAATGTACATTTGCTTTTCAGCAGGCGTTAAACGCCTGCCACCTCCAGGCAAGTAGTGGCTTCACAGCTCCTACTAGCACAATGTGGAAAGAGTAGCAGAACCAAAACAATGTTCTTTAAATAGCCCATTACTTTTGTTGAATGCAATCTTGATATTTTTTTAAAAAAAACCTCTTAAATATTGTTGCTGTGTTTCCAGCTGTTAAAATCAACCATATTTAGTTATCATAATAACCAAATGCAGTAGCTGATTTGAGCAGCAGGGAGGTGGCCTCATTACTCAGAAGGGTTTTTAAATGATCCCATTTTCTTCATCACAATGGTACTTTCTTGCCTATTAAAAATCGCTTCATAGTCTTGGCACTAGTAGCCTGGATGACTGATGTGGCATCTTCGGGTTGGCTCCAGGCCACTGAAAGTGCTTAGCAACGCTGAAGTTTTACGCTGCTTGAACAAGAAGCTAAGGAAAGGTGCCTTATAGGCATCTTATGAGAAATGAAACGTGGGGAAAACCACATCTTTAGAAATCCTAGAGTTTCTAATTGGGGGGGAAACAGAAAAATGTATCTGCATATATAAAAGGGACACGCCTGTTATTAGCTGATTTTTGTAACTTTGGAAAACCAGAAAGTATTTTGATAGTGAACACAACAGAAAATGTGGGAGATAATTGTGAAAGATAAATCCCATGCACCATTAAATAAAATGCTGTAGTGTGTCCCACTAAGCTCATAGTGTCTTAATTCTAGGTAAATATGTATAAGAAACCTTTAAATACAGAGACTCATAGTCTAAACTCAATTTGGCATGTACAATCCACTGCTTCTGAAAACAGATGTGGGCTGTTCTGTTTCTTGGCATCTGTCATTTCAAGAATATCCAGTGTACTCAGCTGTGACTGATTAATTATAGACTTCTTTAAACATGCCTATAATACGTTTTCCTAACAGAATAAATTTACAGTACTTTTTTTTAAAATGTAAAACTACTACTTATACAGGCCATCTTTGTGCGATCTTCATTAGGAGACAGTGTTGAAGTTGTGTTTGGATACCTCTGCAAATATTGTTTGGAGAGGATCTTAGGACATAGCCACTGTTTTTGCTCCAGCAAACCTTTAGACGGATACATTTCAGGTCATCTTTTCCCATAAATCTATTTCAAGGGCATGGATGCCTCCTGCAGAATCCCTTCCTGAGCTGCTGAACAGTGTTGTGCTGGTATTGGACTCTGCATGGTTACTAGGGCTGCCTGGGGAACTTGAATTTCCACACCTTCTGAGTGAGGTCTGGCAGGGCTCATGGTGTGTGGGGGGTGAGGAGGGGCTCCACAGTGACCATGAGCCTGTCCCACTAACTCCTAGGCCTTAATAATGGTCACATCTGGATCTCATTTGAAGAATGTTTGCTGGGTGATCTGCATGCAGAGATGTGACAATAAATCTTCATCTAATTAATGGAGAATTGTCCTACTTTGAGCATCTTATTTTATTCTTGCTATACTTATTGTTTCACTACTTGCAGTTCAAATATCTCATTCAAACCAACCGGTTTATAAATACCTCTTACCTTGGTTGCCATTTTTATAGCAAGGGTTTAAGGGCATGTCAATTTCAAGAGGTGAATGATGCACATTGAGGAGATCCACAATAGTCAAAATTGAAAGACTAAATCATATGTACACTGAGAGCAAATGCACCAAGACAAATTCCTTGTGTGTCCAATCACACTTGGCCAATCAAGAATTCTATCTATGATGCAAATGGTGAATGGTTTGAGGAGAAAGGTCAAGACTTTGGCAATGGTGATATCTGTCTGTAAACAAGTCTTCTCCAACACAGTACTGTACATCAGAGAAATGTTGAGACTACAGCTGCAAAAAGATACTGCTGGCTGAAAAACCAGGGTGCTGGCTGAAAAACCAGGCTGTCACAGGTTTAACATATGTAGCAAAACTAGGTTGGAAAGGGCATCATTTGCTTTTGGTATCTGTAGAAGAGGTTGAAAAGGACAACCACTTTATCTGGAGATTCTGGAAGCAAGTCCTTTGGGGCTGTTTCTATGTTAAATACTTGTCAACTCTCAATAACCATATTATATCAAGCTGTTACTTTGCTATAGTGTGCACCCCCAAAAGGTGACATCCAAAGTGCAGAGGATTGTGGGTAATGAGATGCAAATTGGGAAAGAGACAATAAACTCTCTTGCACGTGCTTGTGGCAGAGACTAGCTTTTAAAAAGTCAGCCTGATTGCCTCTCTGGTGATTTGCATAGTATTAACCAGAGATATTTTCTTTTTAAACTTGAACTTTTTTTTTTCTTTCAGAGGTCACCTCCAACTAATTACATCCCCAGCCTGCTTTACAAAAGAGGCTGCATGGATGTGATTACATGGTTTGAAGTGCAACCGAGAGATTTTATAGTACTGGAGAGGGAGGGGAAAAGGCCACTAGCCATGTGAACTTGGCTAGCTTTTCATGCATAAATTTGGGTAGTTTAATTATAGGAGTCTTGCATGTGGTTCTGTTTACACAGGCTTCCAAACATGGAGCTTATGTCGAATGCAACAAGCACAATAGTGCACAGAGTTCAGGCCCTGCTGAAAATAAACAAAAGAGTCCTTCCACTAATCATATATTTATGTGGTGCCAAATTCCAGTTTCCAGCTGGGAGCAATTTTATGCTGGAATTTAATGTAGCCAAGTTGAAATGAATCTATTTTACTCTGATGTGCAAGGATCATCCAACAACTAATCACTCCAATGTTTTCTTCTGGCATTTGAAACCATTATTTCCATTTGCCCCAAGCCCTTCTGCAGTATGTGATGGCTGTCAAAAGTGTCACTGAAAAATGAAATGTAAAATATTGAGACATGCAATTTACAAGTAGGAAACTAGCAAGAGTCCTACTATTTGCCTTCAGATACATTTGACTATATACCGTAATTTAATGGCGATCCACTATCATTCATTGGCAACCTTCAGTCTCAAAAGTCTATGGTATCGTGCTCTGAAAAGAGTTCCTAGAACAGCATCTAGTGTGGCTAAAAAGGCCAATCCGAGAGTGGCAATTCCTTCCACATTGAGGGCAGATCCATTCTGTCCCCTGCCCGGCCCCCAGATTTCGCTGGTTCCGGGACTGCCTCTTTGCCTCGGCCTGCCGAACAAGTGTCTCCTCGAAATGGAGAAGGCCATGCTGCGTCTTTAGCCTCCAAGCTGAATGATCAGAGGTCAAGGTTTCCCAGCTGTTAATGTCCATTCCCAATGCCTTTAAATCCTTCTTACAGATATCCTTTTATCGCAGCTGTGGTCTCCCTCTGGGGTGCTTTTCCTGCACTAGTTCACCATACAGGAGATCTTTCGGAATCCGCCCATCACTATAGTATTTTTAAATTTAAAAAAAAATCCAGGATTGTGGACTTTAGCAAGACCTTTTGACTAAGATCTTTGAAGAAGCTATTTCGAAAGTTTGCCTTGTTGAATTAAAAAAGTTTACATCAGGATGTTAAATTGGATTCCAGTTGATACTGGAAAGCTACAGTGTGCTAATATATAAAGTAATCTTTTGAAATGAACGTTAATTCCAGAAAATGTCCATAATTATAGAAAGGCATTCAGAGCTTTAGTTAGTATAAAAGTATGAATTATTATTTTTTCTTTTTTTTGAAAATCAGGATTTTAAGGTCTTAAAAACATAAGGATAAAATCTTATATCTGTGAATTCACCAGGAATTGAGCTAGACGGGAGGGAAATATTAGTTGTCATGCCTAGCAACCACATTTTCCTAGAACTAGGAGACCCATCTTTATTGGAAGAGGAACCATTTATTATGAGCTGAAAGGTAGGAGCTATTTATCTTAAGTATAGCAAGATAATGATTTTGATTAAGCTTAACTTTGAAATAGTTTTCAATGAAAACAGAGCCTAAACTTTTAGGAACTCACAGCAAGAGATATCCAGTGCTTGCTTTTTACGGAATATTTTGTAAGAGCACATGTAACCTGTTCAGTTATTAGATTGCAGCTTTACTGCCAGAGGACAATATGAAAGTCAGTATCATCCAAGCTAGTTCTTAAAAGTCAGCTGTATACAGTGACTTATGGACCATTATCAACGCCTGTATTTCTGCAGGCTTTGTATAGATATGAATAATCAAATCTCAGGCTTCAATACAGAAGCATTCCTTATTTATTTATTTTTATTTATTTATTTTATTTGCCAAGCATGTACAAGGTAGTAGGTATTGGTATAAACATAAACATTAGCGAAGTAGGTACAGGTAAATTAAGCAATAGGACAGTAGGACAGGGACGGTAGGCACAATGGTATGAATAATCAAATCTCATCATTGCTTACTTCAGCTGGAAATGAATCCGCTTTGTATGGCTTTATTGATTAATAACTTCATTGTCCTTAAAATGGCTTGATTATTATAATATCCTTTCTCTGAAACATCTATCAATTGCTAGTAGTAGTCACTGAACCTAGAGGCAGCGAATAGACCGATTAAGGCAATGCTATGATACAAATTGACTGGAAACTATAGTATCTGACTAGGTAGGCAGTGGAAGAATCTGCTGGCTGATTCCTGAATCCCCATGATAAAAGAAAATAATATTTTTCCCCAAAGGAAGTTGCAGAAGAAATGCAAACTGAGGAGCAGAAAAAAATGCAGTATTATCAGATTAAGATTTTCACATGAGCGACGTATTTTTATATCAATCATTATAGAGCAAGCACATTATGAAGACACATAGCATGTGTCTGGATATCAGGTATCCGTGCTTACGTTTCTGCTCTGCTCAGCCCCCCTGAGAAAGGATTAAAATATTGAAAAATGTAAGGAGTGTGTCTTTCTTTTCTCTTTCTTCTTTTTTTTTCCTTTTCAGAGATTGAACATAATCAGAGCTAATCAGAAAATTATGAGCTGCCTGATTGCTGATTAGATTCCTAATGTTAATATAGTCAAGAAGCCTCTCTTAGTGTTGTATTTTAACAAGAACGTAAAAATAATGTTTCCAGAAGGTGAAAGAAGAAAACTCTACTACTTAAGAGGACACCTGTGGCCTTGTAAGAACAGAGTCAGAGGAAAGTAGGAGAGCTCTCTAAATCTAGGGGTGATCTTTGCATGTAATTCGGAGGTAAGCACTTTACTAGTTAGCAAGGGGCGTATTTCTTACTATTGAAACTGTACAGCGATGCGGTTGAAATTGTGGTGCAACAGCAGAGTGACAGAAGTAACATATGATGAATAGTTTCTTCTTTTTAAAATATTACTAAGACATGAATGCCGCATAGTACGCATATGTGCAGAAATGGAATAACCAGTGCCTTGTAAAATAGAGATAAGTTGTCAGTATCCTGAGACGCTTGGATGGTTTCTTCATCTTTACCATCTCCTGGTAAATGACTGGTCATACCCACCATATCTTTGGTGAACAGGCAAACAGGTATCAGTTTTGCAAAAGCGTCTATAGCAATAACAATAGCACTTAGCTTCTATACCGTTTCCTAGTGCTTTACAGCCCTCTCTAAGCAGTTTACAGTGTCAGCATATTTCCCCCAACAATCTGGGTCCTCATTTTACCAACCTCAGATGGATGGAAGGCTTAGTTAACCTTGAG
>JANHGD010001572.1:34138-44988 GCA_027560375.1 Imantodes cenchoa
ATCATCATCATCATATTATTATTATTATTATTATTTCACTTAGGGGAGACAAGCAGTGTAAAAGTGTGATAAATACATAAATATGTTATCAGGATTCCCTTTGATCCTATTTCTCATGAATCCACCTGGCTTTTAGCCACCTGAAATTATTTTATATAAAATGGGTGGCTATATAAACATTTAAAATAAATAAATAAAACATATACAGCATTACACACAGAGTTAAGGTGGTGCAATTGAAGAAGCTTTGCATGTGTGAATTGCTGAATGACCTTCCCAGATTACCGTCTACAAGCCAAAATACTTGGTGTAATGTGACAACATAAAAAGGGCCCTGCTGGATCCAGTTTTTGATTGGCTGACCTAATACTAATACTCAAATATTAAATTGGTGTTGCAGAATGAAGCTGCCAAGGAAATTCCATGTTTGAAAATGGGCTGGACATGGCTGAGGGCTTCAGAGAAAAAAAAATCCCTAATTCATCCCCATGACAGATGTCCTTGGGCAGCTGCTCAGAATGTTGCCATTTGCTCAGTTCTAAGCCCCTCCCTCCTGGCCATTTGACTCATAGTAAAACATATACAGCCAGATGCATCACAAATGCAAAACAGAAATGCATATGCATGTGTGCACACACACAAAATGCATCACTTTATTACACAGAGTAAAATAGGGATTCTTCCTATGACCACTGCTAATTATTCAGATTAAGATTAACAGAGTTGGAAGGGACCTTGTACAGGGGCGGGTTCCTCTTACCTTACTACCTGTGCACTGCGTGCGCATCTTGACATTTATTTATTTATTTATTTATTTAATCGTATTTGTAGGCGGCCCAACTCCCAAAGGACTCCCAAAGGACTCTGGGGGATATTGCGCATGCGCATACATGCCTGATGTTCACATGCACACGTGCGAGTCCCATCGCGCGATTTTGCTTCCATACATGCCCAGAAGCAAACAATCGCAGAAATCGCACATGTGCGAGTCTCCCCTCATGAGATTTTGCTTCCACGCATGCGCAGAAGCAAAAAATCATGGAAAATTAGTAAAAATAAAATGGCGCCGTGCACGGACCAGCAAAGACAGCACCGGAGCTGTCACGCACAAATTGTGCAATCGACGGGCCATTCCCGGACTATTGCACCGGACCGCACCAGTAGGAACCCACCCCTGATTCCTTGTAGGTTATCAAGTCCAACCCCCTACCCAAGCAGGAGCTATGCCTTTTGCTTTCCCTACCTGTCCATCATGACTCAGTATTTTTTTTGCTGGTCATTCACTGCCAACTCAGATTCCATTAATCTATAGGTGAAATTGAAATAGCGTTCTTTGGTGACACCATTATAATTTTTCCTCCTGTTTGCCTTTGAATTATTAAGGTGCACTTTTCTAATATGATCTTTCTGGAACTCTTTACAGCTATTTCTGATCTTATCTTGAACAATTTGTTTTATCAGGAAATGTGATCACTCACTGCTCAGCTCAAACCTCAGATCAGGTTATATACAACTTTTTAAAAGCATCGGTTCCAATTTCAATGCCTGATAGACTCCAACTTTGTATGTGTGAGACTTATCCAGGTATTAGCCTATCTTCTAAGTTTTTAACAATGTGCAAATCCATGAAAACATCTGTTATCTTATGCCATGGCAGCTGGATTTGCTCAGAAGCTTTTGCTGAAAATTCAAAACGATGCTATAGAGCGCTGCAAACCAGAACAACTAGACACAAGAACATTTTTTTTCCAAACACCATCACTCTGCTAAACAAATAATTCCCTCAACACTGTCAAACTATTTCCTAAGTCTATACTACTATTAATCTTCTCATCGTTCCTATCACCCATCTCCTCCCACTAAGGACCGTATGACTAACTTTCTTGCTTGTATCCTTACAATTTATATTGACTGGTTCCTAATATGATTTGATTGCTTATTTGTACTTGGACTATCATTAAGTGTTGATTCTTGACAAACTTATCTTTTCTTTTATGTACACTGAGAACATATGCACCAAGACAGATTCCTTGTGTGTCCAATCACACTTGGCCAATAAAATTCTATTCTATTCTATAAAAAACTAAAAAAAATCATAGGAAAACCAAATTAAGTAATGTTAAAAATTAAATTAATGTAATTAAATGTGATAACAAACTATTCAACCAAATGCTTTTCAGAAAAAAAATCTTCAATAGCTTCCAGAACATTATAAGAGATGGAATAAGCTTTAATTCTAAGGAAATTGTATCCCACAAGATCTGAGTAGCAACTGAGAAGTAATCTCTCCTGACCTCCATTCCCCTTACAGCAGGGATCCCCAGCCCTCAGGTCAAGGACTGGTACCAGTCTGTGGTCTGTTAGGGGCTGGGCCGCACAGCTGAAGGTGAGTGGCAGGTGAGTGAGCAAAATTAAAACTATCTCTCCCCCCACCCCTGGGTCCAGGGAAAAATGGTCTCCCACGAAACTGGTCCTTGGTACCAAAACAGTTGGGGGTGGCTGCCAGTAAATAACAAAAGTGATGTATGACCAAAAGCTTCTCCTGGGAAGAATGTAATATATGCGCTTACTTAGGTTGGAGAAAGCAGTCTTGTAAGAAGCTAGGCACCAAGCTAATTTATAATACTAATTACCAGTATATAATTACAGATATAAAGCATGACTTTCAGAAAATATGTCGGTATTAATGTTTATTGAAATAAAAAGTAGTAACCCTTTAAAGTCTAATAATAAACACATTTGAAATAAACTCCAGTTCATGAAATACAATCTAATTATAATGCTATCTTCCATTTCAAGGGGGGAGAAAGTAAATATTTGATTTAAATGTCCATGGAATAGAAGAGACTGTCTTCTAACTAATGCTTCATTCATGTTGTATTTATATATTTGAAGAAAGAGTAAGACTGTTACTCTTGTCCCCTCTCTAAGTACCGTGTTTCCCCCAAAATACGACCTACTCAAAAAGTAAGGCCTAGGCCAATTTTTGGGGGATAAGCCCAATATACGCCCTACACCAAAAGTAAGCCCTAGTGAAGGGGTGGGTGTGGCCAGCACAGGAGGCAGCCCTTCCCTTCCCGGGTCAGCTAATAGCAGCTGGGCCCCTTAATCGCTACCCGCAGATTAGCTGAGCTGATCAGAAGCTGCCTTTTGTTCTATCTTTCTGGGCGCCTGAAGGTGTTTCTTGCACGCTCTTGCCAGCTCCGTCCCTATCGTGGCACCAGGCAACCACGCAGCCGAGAGCCCCTTGTCGAGTCCGAGTCTGGGGCTCACCATACCTGGGAGTGGGGGGGGGCACGGAGCTGCAACCATCGGAGCTGGCAAGACCAATGACGAGCGAGGCTGCATTGGCGGCAGGACACATCAGGACAGCACCGGCCAGCCGTTGGTCAGCAGGCCACTCTCCTGGCCGGGTTTGGCTGCGAGTGGCACTGGCAGGCAATGAAGTGCACGGCTGGCACAAAGAACAGGGAGGCAATGGCAACAGGACTTCTGGCAGCAACGTGCAACAGCCGCTCACCAGCTCTTCACCCCTGTGGCCGTGCATGCGCTTCCAGCCATGCTTCCCAGGACTCTGCACCATGCTGTCGCCCCGGCCACGCCACTTTGACCAGATGTCCCGTCGCTGGTGCCTGCCAGTGCTGCTCGCAGCCAGACCCGGCCAGGAGAGTGGCATGCTGACAAGCGGCTGGTTGGCGCTGTCCTGACAGTGCTGTCCTGAAGTGTCATGCTGCCACCACCACCTCTTGGAGCAGGACTCTGCTTCTGCTTTTGGCTGCACACAAGGGAAGCAGCAGAAACAGCAGAAGTCTTTCTTTCTCTCCCCCAAACTCCGCCAGAAATGAATCTTTGTGTGACTCGTCGTGCAACCACTCCCTCTTGGAGCAGGACTCTGCAAGGCTTGTACTGTTGGCACGCATGAACGGCAGTACCGTCACAAGCGTCGTCATACTGGCACAGCTATGAGCAACAGGATGCCAGATGTGCCTTTATGGTGAAACTCGTGGCAGTGCTGCTGTTTGTGCATGCAATGGCACAACAAGTCTTGCAGAGTCCTACTCCAAGAGCCGGCAGCGGCGTGACGAATCTCACAAAGACTCATTTCTGGCAGACTTTGGGGGAAGAGAGAGAAAGACTTCTGCTTCTGCTTTTGGCTGCAAACAAGGAAAGCAGGCCCATTGCCACCGTCGCCTCCCTGTTCTTTGCGCCAGCCACGCACTCCGTTGCCTGCCGGTGCCACTCACGACCAGACCCAGCCAGGAGAGTGGCTTGCTGATGAGTGGCTGGCCGGCGCTGTCCTGACATGTCCCGCCACCACCGCAGCCTCACTTATCATTGGACTCGCCAGCTCTGATGGTCAAGCGCTTATTTCGGGGGTCAAAAGAAAATAAGACCTGGTCTTATTTTGGGGGAAACACGTTATGGTCATGAAATATCAGGAATGAAAGTCTATGCTTTTACCTGAATGCATAGCATTTTCCCTTTTCTGCTTAGATTGTAGACCCAGGTGATAATATTAATGCAGGTGCTGCAATCTACTTTCCACCATCACTAATAGAATATATACACTATGTGTTTCTTGTGAAGAGGCTGTTCATCTATAATATTCAAATAGATATAATATTAAACTCAATAACTGTTCACAGTGGTAGCTAACAGCAGAAATACAACTTTCCAGAGGTAAAGTAATGCCCCCACTAGAAGAAGAAAATATGATTTTATTTGAACATTAAATACATAAAATAATTTGCCAATTCGTCAACAATTTCATTTTGGAGTTTTTGACATTTTTGTCAAATTGCAACTCACAAACCATCAATGTTTGGTCTAGGACAGTGTTTCTTACAGTGGTCTGCACTGAGGTGACTATGGCCCTGGGAGTCCTAGCTGATTGGAGGACTTGGATTGGAGTTGAGGGTGGCAGTAGGAACAGGAGTCAGCAATTGTCCTGAGGGAGAACTGATGTCTCCTGTAGCTAACAACTGGCCAGTTGCATGGTCCAACAACAATGTTTGGGTCCTTTGGGAGTTGGGAGGCCTATAAATACAACAAAATAAATAAATAAATAAATAAATAAATCTTGGCAGTTTCTTTCCTCTATGTAGGATACAGGACTTGAATGTACTAATTTGATTTGATCATGGTGGCTGATAGCCTGAAGGGATGAGTTAGACTAGCAAGGATATTGATGGTTTTGGACCATTTTGTTGGAGGGGGCCTGGTCATGCTTCCTGCCTCTGGATGAGAAGCAGTGTCAGGAATGAGGCCTGGCCTATCAGGCCTATTGGATGTGATATTTTGTAGAGACCAGCTGAGAATGGGCTGGCTAGGAGAAGGAGTGAATAGGTTTGATGATGTGGGTGAGGAATGGGAGGCACTGCTCAAGTTAGCCAAGGTGGCGCAGTGATTAGAGTGCAGTACTGCAGGCTACTTCAACTGACTGCTAGTTCAGCAGTTCATGAGATCAAATCTCACCGGCCTTCCGAGGTGGGTAAGATGAGGACCCAGATTGTTGGGGGCAATGTGCTGATTCTGTAAACTGCTTAGAAAGGGCTGTAAAGCACTATGAAGCGGTATACAAGTCTAGGTGCTATTGCTATAGGCATTGAGTGGTTTAAAAGCACTAGTAGTCTGGGTGGAGTATAATTCATCTCCAGTTATTTGTTGCCAGGTAGGGTAGGCATCTTTAGCTTGGCGATGGAAAGAAGTAGGAAGGATATGAAGGGGGTGCAGTTCTGGGTGTTACACATTTGCCCAAATTACACCACTATAATATAAATCTTTTAAACAAGTATTCTATAAATGCATCAATTTTAATATGGTGAATATTGATACATATAGCCCATTCGTATAACCTTCCAGTACAGGTTGTACATTAAAGCAGCTATAATATTTCTAAGGCTTTATTAGAGGCTCTTGGCTGCCACATGGGTCTTCTGTTATTCTTTCAAATTTTCCTCTGAGGGAATGAATGAATAACCATTTCCCATCAGCTGAGATAATAGCATTTTCTCAATTAACGTTATGAAATTTAACATTCATGATTAGACAATGAATGTATTGGGATCAGCTAAAATGAAAGAAAGGAAGGTAGAAGCATTTATGTTTTTTAAAACATTTCATCATAAAAGCAGGGGATGTAGAAAAAGCAATACATTCAAAAATTAGATCGGATGTTACAGCTTCTAGGGGCTTTTTTATTATTTAGGCTTAGTTTTAAGGTTATATTTATAGGCACTGAGTGTTTTACTAGGTGGAAAGTTGTTGACCAAATTGTTGAATACTAAATGAACAGAGAAGACAGAATCCTTCCAGAATTCCTCATAAGTTAGACAAGTCATCTCTGAATATTGACAGATTTCACCACGTTTGGTTGGATATTTTGGGGAAAAAAACCAAAAAGATAAAGTGAAATTTAAAAAATATAAAAGTCCTGTTGCTCTTGAAAAAAACTGCACCTCTGAAGGCTTTGAGAGCATTATGATTCTGCTTGATTCCTAGAAAACAGTTTGTGACAACCCCTATCTTTTTTATCAGCTTGTCTGATTCTGAATACATTTTGGTTCTGAAGGATTTTACTGTAGATTCCCCCCACCCACCCCCGTTTCTACCTCAATGAAGATTTCTTTAATCTTCAGCTTATATAAAATGTGCATCTCTAAATGCATATAGTGAGTAAAGTGAACATGTATTTTTGATACAGTTGCTGGTATTTCTCTTGTGAGCCCAGTTTAAGGTGATGTTATTCTTTTCCTTGCTTGAGATTATCACCCCATACATTTTTCTGCTACAGCTGTTGTTCAGGCTTGATTAGTCTCATTAAGTGACTTGACATAGCCAACAACTCTATTATAACAACAACTTTTTCAGTTCTTGCAAGCTCTGGACAGTTCTGCCCATGGAAACTAGCATTTTCTTCAGGATCTTTCAAAAAAGATGTAAACCTCTCTTTTGGTAGACACTAACTCGTGACTCCTCTGAACTTGTATATGTAACTAATAAATTTGTATTACTTTGCCTTTTAAATGCTATATTAATACATTTTACATTACAGGTGTGTATGTACTTTGCATTTTAAATGCTATATGTTTTATATTAGGGCAGTGTGCATATATATATATATATATATATATATATATACACACACACACAAACATATACATACTTGCACACTTAAAGCTTTAATTTCTGCTGGTGAAAATAATAAGCCAAGTACAAACAGTGTGTCAGAAAAAAATGATATTTTTCCCCTTGTCAACAGGGAAGCCCACACCTTAACAGTCCTGTTTATCCTTACTTGCACCCTGGGCTATGTGACCTTGCTTGAAGAAACGCCACAGGACACAACCTATAACACAAAGAGGTAACTAACTTTTACAGAATACTGCAGCAAATGCAATGCTGCTCACTTATTAACTATTGTAGTTTGTTGGAATATCAATTTTTCAATTGCAGCTCTTTTATACAAGTAGTTGTCAACTCGCAAAGCATCAGTAGTCTTTGACTTACAACCATTCATTTAACGACTATTTGAAATTAACAAGGGCACTAAGAAGAGTGACTTATGTCAAGTCTTGCACTTATGACCATCATAGCATCTGCACAGTCACGTGATCAAAAATTGGGCTCTTTATGATGCTTGCAGTGTCCAAGGTTCATCTGATCACCATTTGCAACCCTCCCAGCCAGCTTCCAGCAAGTAAAGACAATGAGAAAAGCCAGATTCACTTAATAGCCTTGTGATTTACTTAACAAATGCAGTGATTCACTGAACAACCGTGGCAAAACGGTGTAAAATTAGGAGCGGCTTGCTTCACACTGCCTTGCTTAGTGATGGAGATTCTGGTCCCAGTTGTGGTCATAAATTGAGCACTACCTATATTTGGGATTTGTTTTCTGCAACAGTCTGTTGCACTTTTAGTAGTTATTTCCTAGTCTCATTTGAAAACTAATGTATGCTACATGATAAAAATATAATTTAAATGTTGCATATTGATTAATCCTGCTTTTTAAGAGTGTTCTGTTTATTAAATCACAGGGTAATTTGAATAACTCCAAAAATCATTCAAAGTTGAAAATGTTTTCTCTATCTGATGAAAGTTTCATTGAACTTACAAAGATTGGTATCTAGCTAGCAGAGATGTATTTGGTTACCTCATGAATCAAATAGCATCTTTTAATGTATCCTAAAGCAAATGCTTTGTTAAATTAGATTTGAAAATTAATGTATTCATACAAAATCAGGATTCATTCTACTTGTAGTCTTAAACTTATGAGCAGTTGTTTAACGACAGTTCAAAGTTACAGCAGAATTGAAAAAAAGTTACTTAAGACCTGTCCTCAAAATTATGACTGCCCCACAGTCATATGATCATATTTTAGATGATTAGCAACTACATATACATTTTTTGGATTCAGACTTACAGCCATGTAATTAGCTTAACAACCACATGATTTGCTTAATGACTATGGTGACTTGCTTAACAGGTACCGTATTATAAAAATGGTTGTAAAATCAAGTCCAGTCATATGACTCAACGTATGATCACAACAACTTACAACCAAAATTCTGGGCTCAATTGAGGTCATACGTTGATGATTACTGTATACTGCTTTCAGTGAAATAAAATATTGGACTGCAACTGATTTCTTTCTGTAAGCTCAAAACTACTGGATGCCAGTGTATAATATACTGGAGGAAAAAACCCTGCTACTTGTGAATCTGATAGTTGTGAGTAGTAGGATATTGTAGAGTTGAAATGGAATATAAGCAGTTGAAATGGAATATAAACAGAAAGATTAATTATTTCATCAGTTGAACACCTGTCTAGAATAATTACTCCTCTGCTCTTTTCTCCCAGGGATATATTAGGGCCATAATTATTTGTGAAAAGATGGAAGGGTATTTTGTGAACTCCTTATTGAAAGGTAGTACATATACATTAAGTAGGTGACACATTAGTTATATAAAGCAGACATACATTTTGAGATTGAACTTTCATCTGGTAGTTTACATGGCAATTCATTGCAATAGCCTGCCAGCTGAATTATTGTTAGATTTTTGACTAGTCTAATTCTGGAGGCAAAAATATACTAAAATATTTATAGATATCTTATATCTGTCTGACTCATTAGCACTTAGAACGATTAGAGATCATAGCTTGATATGAATTACCATATCTGAGTTGAATATGCCTGAATATGACTTTTGCCCTATTGCTTCTCCTACTGTGACACGAACTGTCTGTAAAAGAGTCACTAGTTTTGCAGTAAGATAGACTATTAAACTCAGTGAGTGATGTTGGATTAATCAGTTTCTTAGCCTAATCTATCTCATGGGTAGTTACTTAGGGAGATTAAAGGATTATATATAAATTAAAATTAAAGGATACAATGCCATGTGTGTAGCTTTTGAGTTCCTTGAAAAAAGGCAGAATATGTAGTAAATAATAGTTTTATCAAGTAATCATTTGACTGCTGAAATGTTCATTGTTTTGCTGAGGAATATAGGGTGGGGAAAGTTTTATATACCGGTATGTCTGAGAACGAATGTCATTTTTGGATGGAAATAATCCCTAATGCTAAACTGTGGGATGTAATCAAATATACAAATACAAATATATATTAACCCTATTAATTAACTTAAGGAGATACAGTTATATTTTCATGATCTTCCAATTTGTTTGTTTTTCTTTAAAAAAAAAAATTAATAGTCATAAAATTCCTGTTTATAGGAAAGAATAAATTAGAGAGCCAGTTTGCTCTAGTGATTAAGGCATCAGGTTAGAAACCAGGAAGACTGTCAGTTCTAATCCTGTTTTATCACGAAAGCCATCTGGGTGACTTTGAGCCAGTCACTCTCAACCCAACTCACCTCATAGGATTATTGTTCTGGAGAAAATAGGAGAAGGAAGGAGTATTAGACATGTTCGCCATTCAGACTTATTTATAAAAATAATAATGGCAAAATATAAATAAGATCTGAATCAGGCAAGTGGTGTTTATAAGTTTTTTTTAATGGCTGCTGGATTTTTATCCTCATTATTGCAGTCAGCACAAACAATAAGCTGTTTTGTGTTTATGCTGCTTTCTAAATCATATAAATTTGAGAGTGTCCCAACTCCCAACAGGTGTGGGGGAGGGAGGGCTGAAATCATTTCTGTCCCTGTGTTGAGCTGTCCATGAGATTGGGGATGAGAATTTGTCCTTTTCTCAGATTTGGAAAGGAAAGAAATGTTAAATATTTAGTTTTGCTGACAGCATGTAACCTCAGTGAAATTCAGTAATCCACTGCCAAAATATTAAGGGGCAGCTTTATATGTCATGCTTAAATATAGAGAATGTATATTTTTATTGATCCAATAAAACAAAAATTAAAATATGAGAATAGTTTTATTGCTTTTTTAGAAAAGCAGTTGTTTTGAATACTTAAAGAGTTATTACCTTAAATGCAGTCTAACTTAGAGATTGTCAGGTTGGTATGTTGTCTGTAGGTCTTTATTTCAAGTTTTCTTAAAGAGCTGAACTAAATTGTGACCTCTCTCATGAGACTGGGTTGTTGTTGTTGTTTGAGAAGCTTCTCTTTACTTAGTTAACTTTTAAATAGTCATTAAACTTAAACAAGTATGAGGGAAAAGTAGTATCATATATTGCAGTGGTGAAATCCAATTTTTTTTACTACTGGTTCTATGGCTGTGGCTTGGTGGGCATGGCGGGGGAAGGATACTGCAAAATCTCTATTCCCGCCCGCCCACTCCAGGGGAAGAAGATTGTAAAATCTCCATTCCCTCCCCACTCCAGGGGAAGGATACTGCAAAATCTCCATTCCCTCTCCACTCCAGGGGAAGGAT
>JANHGD010001572.1:48641-74536 GCA_027560375.1 Imantodes cenchoa
GTTGATGAAGCAAAAAACAAACAACCTCCCCACCCACCCCGCAACAAAATAAATTCACTTATTTTTCTCTGGAAATTATCTCATGGGTCTTTTACAAATATAATAATCTCCACTCTGCAGTTAAGTCTCCAATATCAGGCTTTAATTGTTACCAGCAAATTTAAAAAGCAACAGGTATTTAAGTGGAAACACTTTTGTGCATTTATTTGTAGTTTCCAAGTTGTATTACAGATCGTTCATAGATGCATCGGAAAGCAGATGGCTGAATTTCCCAGTATTGCACAGGGTTACTAAACAGGCTTACTCCCGAATAAGTAGCTTTTTTGCTATTGTATCCAAGAGGACAGAAATCATTAGGACCAATGGCAGCAATTTTGTTGTTGTGAAGGTAGACAACCTGAAAATTAAAAAAAAAACCATAGAAATGAAACTGTTTTGTTGTTGTCCGTTGTTAAAAAAGGCAAAATTAATATATAAGAATATCTAACAGTTTGAGCCAAAATACTTTTCAACTCTATCCATTCTCATTGGAAACAAAGGACCCATAAACACATGTAATCGATTTATTTTTATGGGATAACAAGGAAATTTCAGTGCCTTATCTTGTTGTCGCTTGTCATTTCCATATATTTGTACATTTCAAATACATACATTCCACAAACGAATTGAATATTTCAGGTACATAAATTTCTGATGCTAGACTTTAGCAGCTACAAGATGTTAAAGCAGGAGTTCTAATCACAGATATTTGATATCCTTCTGCAGAACTCAGGGATCCGAAAATCTTCATTTGTTAATATTGAGTAATAAAATATTCTTTCATAATGCTTTTTTGTCCTGATTCTCCTGATCATTACAAGATTGAACTAACTGTGCTATTTTTATAACATAAAATAAAATATAATCAAAATGCTGCAATAAATATTTCTTCTACTGAAGATTGGACTTCATGGCCTAAGTAATCACTTCCAAATCTATGATTGTATATGCTTTAACCATTATGATTTAATACGGCAGAAAAATGATGACATTGGGTATGATGTATATTTTTCTGTATCACCTCCAATTACAGGAGAGCAAAAAACAAATATAATTTACATTATAAAATTATATCTGTAGCAATGTAAAATTTCCAAGATTTCCCTGCATAATTAAATTCAAAAGAAGTTACTAAATTAGGATATTTATAATATATTTATAGTCAGAGTTGCAAAGTGCTAAGTGTCATGTTTTGTATTCAGGAAATTAATATTTTACATTATCTTTATAAATACATTATATTAATATTATTGCGTGCTTATTATAAACTCTGAGGTTAAGGTTCCTGTGTAAACTCTTATCCAGATACTTATCATGAACCCAGACTAACTTTCTTCCAGGTTTTCTGTTGTATTTACCATCTTCAGACCATTGTTTTCTATCAACACATGCATGAACATGTTCTTAAAATGGCAATTACTCAGGCTATAATTCTGAAGCCAAATGTAACATTTTTCTGCACATGTCTTTTTCAGGCCAAGATATCTCTCCAATATAGTGCATTTTATCTGTGAGTTTAACAATATTTCAAATTATTCTCCTTAGGCTATACTTTACCTGTATGTATTTGTGTTCTCCTAGTCCAGCAGGTACTTTGGCCAAATCATTGTTGTTTAAATGGAGTTCTCTCAAATGTGGCACATTGGTTAAAGATCCATTTTCCACACTAGCAATGTGATTGTAACTGAGGCCAAGCCTATAAGGAGAAAAACATTATGCCAATTATGCTGAAGTAAAAGTTTGTTTCTGTATGTTCATTAAACATAATTTAACACCTTGATTGCTTGTGATTTCATTTGTATTCTATGCATTTTTAACTATGCGGCAAGCTAGCAGGTGCAATTTCACAGAAGCCAGATGCCCTGTATAGAGTTTAAAGATTTATGAAGGTCCCAGGAAAAGGAAGATATTTTTGGGCCATTCTGTTTTTACATATTCAAGCATATAGTTGTTCTAATTATCTGAAATTTTACCCCTTAAATCTTTTCTAACTAACACCAGTTTTTAAAGTATTTGCTGAATTTTAACCTATCTTGATAAAGATATTAAAATAATGAAGGATAACTGTTCAAGATTAGAAAAATTAGTTAATGTGAAAAACTAGTTAATATAACTAGTTAAAACTAGTATTTTAAAATGTCTGTTTTCTAAGACATATACTATCTTATCATACACATTTTGACAGCACCCAGAATCACATATGCGCAATACTGGAGAAACGTGGAAACTCCTAAAGAAGAAGATGTAATTAGAAAAATTATGGACTGTGCTGAGATGGACAAATTAACAAAACAACTAAAGGAAAAAGAAGAATCAGAATACTATAAAATATGGAACAAATTTTATGATTGGCTGAGAGTGAGAAGGAACAAAACAAAACGTGAAACCGCTAACACCGAATAACATCAGAAAATATTAACCAAATAACTTATTTTTAGAAATAGCTACAGTAATGTATATATGTAAAAATATTATATGTAAAGAATAAGGTGATATAATTGAATGCTAATGTATTGTTTGATGGAAAAAACAAAAAAGGAAACATAAATTATGATTGTACCCGATGAAAGCTTAGTTTAGAAAGGGGCTAAAGAGAAAGCCCAAACTGTTTGTTTAATTTTGTCTGTGTTTGAGTGTTGTCTTGTATTATGTATGTTTAATAAAAAATTTAATTAAAAAAAAAAGAACATCATAATGGAGGGTATAAAATCGGAACAATAATTTTAAAAATGCAACATGTCTAATTAGAATTAATTTTAATGACAATAAGGAAGTAGGTTTTTAAAAATAATGCTTAGATACTATGAAGTACATTTTACCTTTAAAGTCGTCTGTGCCAGTAATCTATTCATGAAATAACAGATGTAGTAATGAAAATAATACATACACCATTTGAACTATTGTTATTTTGAATGCAACTTCTGAAACTCACATCTGTAAACTGCTATTCCTTAAAGTACTTGCAAATTCTAATTTATCAATGTGAATAGTTTTGAGAAGGTATTCCAAGTAATTCTGGGGCCACCTTCTTTTAGCTTGGTTCAACCCTTTCTTTATTTTGATCAATATGACCAACAAATCAATCTTATCTGTCTAAATAAGGTGTAGTGTTTTCTTGATAGTAAAATAGGATAAGTGAAGTAAATTCACCACAAGGTGCTGCTTGTTTAATTTCTGGTATTTTCAGAATGCCCTTTTATTAATTCTTGGAATATTTATTTGCTGATACTACCCTCATCTGTAATTTCCTTGACTTTAAATCTTTCCATTTTGAAATGATGATGTGATACAAAACTGAATAAGTGGGATATACCACATAGATGAAGTCAGATATATTTTCACTACAATTCACAGCTGTTTTATAAGATACAATTTGTAATATAAGAACGTAGTGTTCTGTGTATATTAGCCAAGTTGCAAGGGTGTTTTGCCCTACTTTGAACCTTGTTTCATTTTTATTAATAATTTGAAAAATATGTAATAAAAGTAAAGTTGGATGCAGAACAAAAAGCTGAGGCAAGGAGCCCATTAAAATTTAATTCATAAGAATTGATTAAAGTACTCCATAGTATTTTGCTGCCGCAATTCTTTTTTTGGGAATGAGTGGATTGTAAGTCCTCAAAATATGGATGAATTTTCTCTGTAACTGATTTCACTAACCTTTTCCAGTTAGTCATTTGGGCCTTCTGCATTTTTATTTTTAACTTTGTAGACTTCCTTCAAAGTATACACAATTCCATATAAACAAAACTTCTTATTATTCCTAAAGATTCTATATGTACTAGTTTAGCCTTATGTCCAACTGTGATATATCTACTTTTGTTAATTTGTTCTACTAGCTTACTGGAGGTTTTGGCTATGCGTCAGTGTTGTCTATGAGCTTTTTCTCATCTTCATACTTTTTCAGGTAAGGAATTTAAAGTTTGTATTTTAAAGAAAACCCTTAGAGATAAAAAGTAGAAATCATAATCATCAGCTTCACTTCTTATCATGAAAGCATATTGCATAGAAATGCATAAGTGAACTCATTATAATAGTCCATCTGACTATTATTATTATAATATCCCTTCTTAATATATTTTGGTTACCTCAAGGCAGTAAACATACTCTTTTCTCCTATTTCTCCACAACATACCTTATGATAGAGTAACTGGCCCCAAAGTCACCCAGCCAGCTTTCATGCCTAAAGCAGGCTTAGAACTGCTTTAGCAATCTCCTAATTTTGAGGCCAGTACCTTCACCACTACACCAAACTGGCTTTCTAGTATTACAATACATTATATAATGCAGCTTTCCCCAACCTGAGCATCTTGCATATTTCAACTCCCAGAATTCTCAGCAGTGGGTTTGATTTAATCTGTTTAGCATTAACTCTTTAGGATCTTGAATTGAGGTATTTCTCATCATATCTACTGAACTTTCTGTGACTGAAGATTCCACAGATTTTAATCTGGACGTTCTACCAAAAACACCCCAAAACTTTCCTTCCTCTTTACAGTGCAAGAATCAAAATTTCCTTTTAACTCATTTGTTTTAGACATGTATGTAAACATTCAAGCAGCACTTCTAACATATCTTTCTTTGGAAAGTTTAATAATAATAATAATAACAACAGAGTTGGAAGGGACCTTGGAGATCTTCTAGTCCAACCCCCTGCCTAAGCAGGAAACCCTACACTACCTCAGACAAATGGTTATCCAACATCTTCTTAAAAACTTCCAGTGTTTTTAGGTTTAAGATGGTTTGCTTTCTGTACTGGGACAAACCTTTTAGCTAATAGGATAATTGTTCTGCTGAACATTTTTAGCCCTTTTTCCAGGTTTCAGTTCATCCTCAGAAGGAAGAAATTAGATCAATCTCAAATGGATAACTGCTAGTTTCCCTCTGTTTTTCAAGCAAAAGCAAAGGTAATGTTCATATAACTTTTTAACTGGGTCATGGATCAAGTTAATTTGTGATATGAATACCTAACTCCAGTCAAGACCGGGGTCATTTTAATTATGATACAATTAATGTTAATTTTTAGTGAAACAATTATTCTTGGAAAGTTTGGAAAAGCAAAAGGCATATTTTCTTACGGATGGCCATAATCTATAGAAAACTGATGGATACAAAAATAAAAATAAAATAAAAAATATTTATAAGAACTACATAGGCATTAATGATATGCATGAAGCAGAAAAACGTTTGAAATGAAATATTTAGAATGGCCCTTTAAAACATGGAATATAGTATGTTCTGAATGAACTTTGGTCCAGAAGAGTAAAATTTGAAACATTTTAAATGTTTCATAAAGAATAAAGGAATAATCTTATTTTCTTACTTTTTTCATCCTCAGAATTCATCCCACAATTGCAAAAATCGATTGCAGTTCATGACAAATGCTACTTGACAGCCAAAGCAAAGACAATTTTACATTGATCTTAAATATAATAAATAATGCTTTTTTAGTTTTTAGAAACATCCTTTCAGCTAAAAAAACCCCAAAAAACCCCAGTTAAGCATACTTTCTGCAACAAGTGCCACAGCTAAAAAGCATTTCCCAACAAAGAAGGAACAGTAATCCACAGAAAAGTTCCAAAAATACACTTCTTCAGCTATTCATTTGTATTTTTTTCCTAATGCTTATGTGAAGCACACTGATATATTTGGCAGTCTAATAAAGGAGAGTATTTGTAGCTCAGGGTTGACATGAGAGGTCCTTGGTGCTCTCTGATCTTGCTTGACATTTCATTATCCAAACTAAGCAACGTAACAGTGCTACTACCCTCATTTGGCAATCTACTTGCCAAGCTCAGCCCATTAAAAAATACTATTTTTGCATTTGTTACTATGCACAGTATAATTTGAGAATTGCCTGAAAAATGAGATAATAAAGTATCTCATAACAAAGAGTGTAAAACATACTTAAATTCTAGGTATTTGTCCCTCAGCTACACTCTTCTGTTCTCAGATAGCCCTAGCCAGTATCATCAGAGATTGAACCAACATGTGTTGTTTAATTGGCTAATGCAGTCTTGAATTTTTTTAAACAAGCCATTTGGAGGAGTATGGGGTAGTTTGAAAGAATCGAATGAAATAAGCCTAAGACAAATATCCAGAATGGTGATATCTGGTTTCTAGTTCCACACAAAATATGGCTGTTCCAAACTTGGAATGTTGTGTATGTATTTTTTCTGGATCTCTAAATTTCTTTCTTCAATTCTTTTTAGGGTCTGGGTAGCCATTATATATGTATATTTTGGGAGTAGCCATTATATATGTATATTCTTTTTGTATTGCCAAATTAACAAATATAACTTTTTAAAAGAAATGTTGATCTTGAACATATATTTAATTTTGCAGACTGTACATGATGGAAGACAGTTTATGAAATTTATTGATCCTAATTTAGGAGTCCCTTTGCCTGAAAGAGACTATGGTGGAAATTGCCTTATATATGACCCCAATAATGAAACAGATGCCCTTCACAATATTTGGGTAAGATGCTAAAAAGGAGAGATTGTATTCATTTAATTTTGTACTTATTTGATTTCCATGGATGCCTGATAATTGTTGCCTAACCCAACATCAGTTGCTTCATAACTAAGAGTCTGTCTTCAGCAATTCCATAGATGAATTCCAATGCGTCTTTCTGAGAACTTCAGGCTTCATTTCTTTAAAAGCAAATTTTAACTTGGAAGACAGACTGCAGGTAGTTCTTGTTTAGCGACTGCAATTGGTTCAACAACCTGATCATTAAGCAAAGTGATTGCTAAGTAAACACCTCTCAGAGAGAGAGAGAGAGTAATGCTGTGAAGATCACTGATTGTTGCTGTCTCATTTAGATAAAGTTCTCTTACATAATGTCCTGTGCCTGATTTGCTTCCCTGAGGGGTGGAGAGATTGCTTAAACAAACTATTTCTTCCTGAGCTGCTTCTCAGTCCAGGATTTCCTTAAAAAGAGTTAACTACGAGTTAACAAGATCACTGTGACTTTTAATAATTAATAAATTAATAATTTATTAATTATTAAAAGACTCCAGACCTCATAGCTGCTGCATGAAACTGACCAGAGCTTAATCAGTTTCACATTAAAGGCGTTTTTCATCTTAAATGCTCAGAGTGGAAAGCATTTATTACCATTGCATTTGTGAATGGTTGCTATCCAAGGTGGTTGCTAAATGATGATTATCTGTAGTAAAATTTTGAAACCCAGAAAAGTAATTTCCTATGCATGGGAGCTAAGATATTACTGCCTTGCATATAGGTTTGTTTGTTTTTGTTGTTTTTGTTATTTTTTCATAACTAACCAAATGCAGAACAAAGATAAAGATGTTTTCCAGTTTTATAAATTTTATATAGATATTGTTACATTGAATGTGGATTTTTTTTGTAATGCAAGATTTATGCATGCTTCTGTAATTATCTTCTGACCTGTGTAGTAACTTAATCATGCTCTTCCATTCCTCCATAATTGTATACTAAGAGTTGACTTAAATTATTTAACTAGTCCCACACTTTTAAAGTAAATTAAGGGAAATATATATCTGTTATCTGCTAGTCCATCTTTGTAGACTACAGTGTGTTGGCTGCTGAATCTATAAAAATGTGAACTACATAATATTTTAGTAAAGCATTTTCTTTTTATGGAATAAAATGCTGATGCAAAACATTGATGGCTCAGATCTAAAGAAGAGATTGGGACTCATTTCTGTATTTCTAGACTCGTAGCTCAAAGGTACAAAAGTGCATTTTTTGAAAATTAAGATAATCATGTTCGCCTGAGGTTTTGCTAGGATAAGGTATACACAACAGCAGAATTTAACATCTCAGGAACATTACATAGTCAGATATTGTATTATCTAAGGTAAGCATTTTTCATCTTTCAGATAGTTTATAAAAACTGAAAAAAGAACATTAATCTTTTTGTTAGGAAAAATTATACATTAGATGGGAGATGTACAAATTATTTTTTAATCATTTAACAAATATTTTTAAAACATTGTTAAGATATTTCACATTGCATATGGAAATATATGTGTCAATAGTCATTGTCATCATTTATGTTGATTCCTTTTATTACATAGAAAGTAACTCTAATCTGTATAATCTACTTGAATTACAGGATAAACTAGATGGATTTGTTCCTGCTCATTTCCTTGGTTGGTACTTAAAGGTGAGAATTAGCCCTTTCTTTGCTTAATAACTTAATATAGTTCTGAAGTTTCATTGCTTGTCAGTACTACAAGTGCATCTTAATCTTTATTATTATCACTGGTCATCTAAGTTATTTTTTAAATACATTTCTGACAGTAAAATTCTGTTTTACTGTTCAATATCTTTAAATCTTAATTAAGGTATTAAGATATTTTAATATAAGACTTAAAACAGCTAGCTATGTTAAGATTAAATTAATGGGCACATAAATGTATCACTATTTCCCTCTTAATATATAAAGTATATTGAACAGAGAAACGAAGCTTGCTTTGTAATTATTGCTAAGAAATTGTTTTCATAGCTAAGAAACAACTTTTGTCTTCATGGGTTTGCTAGAATGTAGGCTGAAATACATCATTTTGATAGAAACTTGAAGCAAACGTTTTTCATCTTCAGTTAGCTAATAATTTCAGGCATTTCATGAAGGTGGAAAATGTATTTGGAATGTTACTTTGAGAATGTTGGCATAAGAAGACATTTTTCTACTTTTAAGCTAACGTTTTATGTTACTATTTGAAAGTACTACGTTATAGTGTGCATTCTGCAGTAAAATTTTACATATTCCTATTGCCCTATATTTTATCTGTCAATAATTGACCATCAGAAATTATATCTTAAGTATTTGATTTCAGCATAGTTCTGGAAATTTCTTGTTTAGTAACTCTACATGAGTAATGTTCAAAGGTTATGTGTACCTTTGAACATTGTGTAATTTGTGTACAGATGTCCACAGTTCATTGATTTGAATGCTTGCATAATTCTGTATTTATGAAAAGTGATGCATGTGTTCTTATTGGGATGTTGGATTGACAGCCCACTATCAAACAGTATTCCTTCACCTAAAATATCATTTAGCAGAATACGGGAAACTTTATATTACATCCTCATTATTCCAATTCCTTCATTATTAAATTGCTTTTGATATTAGAAATACTACTGTTGTTGTACTGTAACATATTATTTTATTGGGCTGGTATAAGTCATCTCTTTGGAAAATTTGCACTTCTATTTAAATCATTAAAAATATACATTTTATATTTTTAAAACAATCTATCCAAAGAACATTACTGTGTAATTTTAAACACTTAGTGAAAAATGCAATCCAAGTAGAAAGTATTTGACAAAGATTTATATAATTAGAGATGGAAAAAAGTAATTAGACAAGTCAGAAAAATATACACTGTATAGAGTGAATCAGGATGCAATCATAACCCAACTATTCTTTGGTGAGCAGATAAAATGGTTCAGGTTTGTATTCTGCTACAAAGTTATGCACTATAATTCAGCTGTAGGCTTCAACAACACATGACAAAATAACTTCATTTTATAATAATCACCCATGCAATAGATATCTTGTATTTGTGTAGCAGAAAGCACCAATTACGTTTTTCAGCACTTAATAATAATTATTGAGAGCAATCGCTTCCAGTTAAGCAGAAAGTCAGGCCTCTTAAAACAGCCTCTTAAAAAACATCCACTTTTTGTTTTATGATATATAAAAGGGTACTGGTAGAATTTTATTTTCCTTTCTATTCAAAATAGAAAAACAGACACCAAGTTTCTTCTCATAGGACTGTTTGTCTAGAGCAGGGGTGACAAACTCAAGGCCCGGGGATTGGATCCATACGGGGGGGCGAGGGTGCATAGATATGGCCTACGGGGCCACCCTGGAAACAGTGAAGGACCGTCTCACGGTATCTCTGCCAGCGAAAACTGAGCTCGGGTGGCCAGTGGTGGAGGGTTGCAGGAGGCCATCGTGGCCGATAATGGGGCATAGGAGAGCTGCACACACATACCCTAAGCTCCGTTTTCATTGGTAGAGGGCTGCAGGAGGCCATCACGGCTGAAAACAGGCTCAGGAGCCTGTTTTCGCTAGCAGAATGCTCAGGCCACCACAGGCGCCCCTGATATGATTGACGTCAAGCTGGCCACATCCACCATGGCCTTGCCCCCCCCCCAGCCTCCCCAAGGTCAAACACAATCCTGATGCGTCCCTCAATGAAATCAAGTTTGATACCCCTGGTCTAGAGTGATACTTGGAATTTAAAGAGTAATTCTAAGTTCCTGCCTGAAAGTAAACTCAATATTTTGTGCTGCGGATGTTTTTGAGAGCCTTTGTTCCTAATGTATAGAATTCCTCATCTTCAAAGGACTACTGGTGATCTATCTACAATATATTATAAACAAAGCTGGAGAAATAAATAATTCGATTCACATTTTAATACCAGTTTTCTTAATTTATGCTCCTTCACTTAATACATGAATCTGAATACTACTATCCTTTGCATTTTGCAATCAAAACCATGCATATAAAAATGCAAGTAGCATTCAAGAAACATTAGCAAGGAAATTGCTTAGTAAGTTTATTAAATGATACGTTGCATTGCACAAGAGAATGAATATTGATGATTTTAACATAAATTAGTGCAGATACGTTTGAAAACAGTGGTAAGCATTTACCACTCCTATTTACAAGTTAAATGTCAATGAGATTTTTCTTATTTTTTCTTCAATATTGGGTAATGCAAATTTGGACTGACCTGCAGAATAATTTTCTTCTTTCATAATTTGCTTAGACACTAATGATTCGGGATTGGTGGATGTGCATGATTATCAGTGTAATGTTTGAGTTTCTGGAGTACAGTCTAGAACATCAGCTTCCCAATTTCAGTGAATGTTGGTGGGATCATGTAAGTATTAAGTCCTCTCTTAAAAATTATTTGGCATGTAGTGATGCAAATTCATTTTTCAAATACTCATTTCACAGGGTTTAGTTACTAATTAAATATGAATAATTTTGGCAAGAGTAATTTTTATAGACTCTTCTTTCTAGAGACCTTCTAACATTGAACTCTGATGTCCTCGGATTCATGAAAATGATCGGCATGATACAAATGAACCTGAGAGCTCAACTTAAGATCAAAACTGGGACCAGAATTTCAGTCACACCTATGTCATCACATGACCAGACCCAATTTGACAACTGTTTTTTTTAATGGTGATTAAGTTAATCACCATGCTTGTTAAGAAAATTGTCTGGTCATTAAATAAATCATGCAATTGTTAAGTGAATCCAGATTCCCCCATTGATTTTGCTTGTTGGAAACCAGCTGGGAAGGTTGCAAATCACAATAATCTGACCACAGAGGTGATGCAGTGGTCGTAATTTCAAGGACCGGTCATAAATCACCTTTTTTGTTCACTGTTGTAACTTCGAACTATCATTAAACAAATGATCATAAGTCAAGGATTACTGTAGTGATTAAGGCAACTGTGAGTTCTAGTCTCACTTTAGGCACAAAACCAGGTGGAGATCTTGCGCTAGTCATTATATGTATGTTAATATAACAATAATAATGACATTTATAAATAAAAGTTTTATTTTTGTCAAATGATGCATTCTGAAATCAGCAAGGAAAGAATCAAAGATGAAGTGAAATGTGCAAGTATAGAGAGAGAACAAATTATATGTCTTGATAAAAAGAAATGTTCAGAAAAATGTTCAGAAAAATGTTCAGAAAAAAGTGTCAGACCAACCCAAATTTCATACCTAAAGATTGAGGATATATATCCTGACTAATGGATTGAAAACTGAAAAATGAGTAGGATGGAATTCTTTTATCGTTTTCTGTTCAGAAGGTAACATGATAATTCTATAGATGAAATCATTTTATGGGCTAAGAAGCTGTCTGTTTTGCCAAAATATTGGTTATATATAATTGCTATTTTAAAGTGCTGTTTAGTATTTTATAAGGGCAATGTGTGGTGTGTGTGTGTGTGGTGTGTGTGTGTGTGATATGAATATTATGTATAGAAACTGCAGTACCATTATTGCTATAGTCACAAGTTATGTAGAGATTATGATGGATCATTAAATTCTTATTATTATTATTTGTAGTGGATTATGGATGTAATCTTATGCAATGGACTTGGCATTTACTGTGGAATGAAGACATTGGGGTGGCTTTCTTTGAAAACATATAAATGGCAAGGACTTTGGAATATTCCCACATATAAGTATGTTCAGTTACAAAATTTTATATTTAAGGCAGAAAAACGCAAATCTTATAATTTTTATCACATTTTGTGCTAATGAATCCTAAATTAAGATTAGCTAGTTTTAATTTAGAATAAATTAATAATTATAAGTTTCATAAATATTATGAAATGGTATGTTTGTGAAATAAATTAATTAATAAGTTAATGATGGATTATTACAATATATACAAATGTTATTTTGAGTGGAAACATTGAACATAGTCGTGTAAAATATTGTTTTAGTTCTTAAATTACAAAGTACTTCTATATACTCCCAAACCTTTTTTGTTGTTTTGTTTTTATTTTTTAGTTTCTGCATTACTTCTGGGTTTTTATTATTTATGCTATTTTCAGTGTGTTTGTTCTTCACATTTTATTTAACAGAAAGTTTTAAAAAATTAACATGAGATATCTTTAATTTCCCCTCCAGAGGTAAAATGAAGAGAATTGCCTTTCAATTCACACCATACAGTTGGGTTAAATTTGAGTGGAAGCCAGCATCCAGCCTTCGCAGATGGCTAGCAGTGTGTGGTATTATTTTTATTGTAAGGGTAATTTCTTTCAATGAACTAATATAAGTATTTCAAATAGTTTTTTATTTTTCAAAATACCGTAAAAAGATTTATTGCTTTTTCCCACAGACTCCCTAAATTTGATATAATACAAACACAATTATTCTTCCAGAATGCCTGTGTTCATGCTAAGAGCAAAATAAAGAAAAGGAAGGAAGGAAGATGCCATGATGATCGCATTTAAATTAGAAGGCTATATAAATACTAAACGATATATATAGGCTAAGGGATGAGTGTATACATGCAAGAAACACATTTTATTTCAGTATTTATTATACTGTAAGTAAATGATTCCCTATAATGCAGACCACAGGAAGGAGAAACCCTCTTCATCAAAAGTAGTTCATTCACATGTGCACATAATTGGTAGAACGTAAATAGGACAATTGGTAGGGAAGAAAAGGTAATTCTAATTCTGTAGTTAGAGACAAGAATGTGCTTGGTGTTCTCTGTTTAATCAGATATAAACGTTTATCTGGGGAATAAGAAAGGAAGTAAAGAACATTTTTCCTGCATTGTCAAAATGGGTCATCTTGAATGATAATCTGACTTTATTGTTAGAATGCATTTGTTTAAAAGTTCGATCTTTTGAATTTATATGAAAGAAGTGTCCATCTTAAAACAGTATGATTAGGAGGTTAAAATCACTGAGGTTTTGAGTTTGTAACTTTGTACTGAATAATTATGTTTTTTCTAACAATTCACTTCCATAATTTTGAATATAGAACATCAGTAGTTGCTGCATGGACAACCACATCTCATTTAGACATTGAAGTACCTGGTCATTTTATCAAATTTCCATTATGTAATAAATGAGAATAGAGAAACAGCAGCAGCCAAGAAAATGTAGGCGATAATGATTACAAATATAGCTTTATTTTTTAAATTTGTTAAAATTATTAACTCTGATAGTATTTATTCGGCAAGACGTATCATACATTCAAATTTAAACATATACTTTGAAGAATTGTGACATATTTTAGGTTTGAATAACAGGAAATCTCCTAAGTGATTGAATGGTATGTGTCAGTTTTTATTGGCAGAGTTGAACACATTTTACTTGAAATTTGTCCTATGGATGCCTCCAGAACACTACTTGGTCCTGCTGCGACTTGTCTTTTATGTGAATGTGGGAGGAGTAGCCATGAGAGAGATCTATGATTTCATGGATGATCCGTAAGTTATTTCTCTTTAAACTCAGTTGCTTTATTTTTAGAACTGGGGGTATTTCCTGGAAATTGTTGAGAAACATTATTCACCAAAACAATGAATCCATCTGTTATTTCAAGGAAAAGTATATTATCTTTTTTCCAGGCTCAGACATATAATGCTTCACAAACTAACATTTCTGCTTTATTACATTACTTTGCTGCCTGCTGTTTTCAAATGTATAGTAGTGCACAACAGCTTGAATGGAGTTTATGATTCAGACTAATCGGAATGCAATTAGTTTTTGCATAGGAAAATTTCAGAGAGTGTTTTAAAAGCCATGTCTTAGCTTGAGGATGTTGTTAAATCTGGATTTACCCTAAATATTTTTTTAATCTTGGTTTTCTGACACTATAAAGGCACTTTACAGTATTCGTATCTTGCAGCAGTATGGCTTCACTAAGCAATGCATGAAGTAGACTTCTGTTTGACGTTGCAGCAGGAATCAAATGTGGTGCAGGTCTCCATGCTCATGTGCCAGGTTCTCCCTGTCGGTGGGTTCCAAAAGGAGCCAAAGCTGCCCTGTTGTGGCAGAGAAGCAAAGAGGGGCGCTCTGTGAGGTCGCAGAGAGTCTCAGCTCTCCTGTCTGACCCGGGGCTCTTTTTTTTCTCTCAGCCATGGCAAGGAAAACAGGCAATCTAAAGATGGCTGCCATGAAGCTGGGACAACTGAGGAACAGCTAAGACTGGTGCTGGAGCTAAGTAGATGAGTAGTGACTGGAACTGGGGGAGAGGATTCCTTTTTGCTTAAAACCTAACCCCAAGGAACAATATAGAACTATTTGCTCAGAATTATTTGTTAAAGTGATGACTAAGCATTCTGAGGAAAATACCAGACTGGAAGGAAGTGACGTTAAGAGAGAAAAATAATAAATTTTTAAATATACAGAAAACTGAACTCTTAAAATGGGAAGATGTGGTACTGGGAAGGCATTTTAAAATGCTGGAATCATTTACTTAAAAAATTTATCCTGCTTTTATAATTGATCTACAATTAAAATGAGAATTGACTAGTGGCAATACTGAAATTTAAGTTGAGAGCGCCGCCTGCTGACAAAAGGAAAATATACACGTCTGGGAATATTTATATGAGGGTCTATGAAACTATTTACTGGATTATTCCAAACTACCCCATGACTACTGAAGGCTCAAATAAGAAAACAAGGAAGCTATTTAATTAAAGGGACCCCTGAATGTTATGCTAGAAGATTGAATCTGTAAAGGGGACGTAAAGAGACTTTTGATAACCTCTGGGATCATTCAAACAGAACTGATTGTCTACCTATGGGATATAAAGAGCTGTGATTAATGCCCTCCCTAAAGGGCAACTTTAGGACTGAATGAATGGTTCTTGGACTGGTGGACAAAAGTTGAATTTTTAAAAAATAAAATAAGATGCTTCATAAGGAAGAAATGAGTGAAATCTTGAAGGAGATGGCATTGCTTTTTCAAAATACAAAGGACATTTTGGAGAAAGGATTTAAGGAAACCATGGAAAAAATGGAGAATACTATATGATGGATGATGAGTAAAGACCAAGACGCTCAGGAAAGGAAGGAGCCAACAGAAGGAATGGAGGAAAAGTGTGAACCGAAAAACCAGCGAACAAAAGAAGAAGAGATAATAATGAAAACAACAGTGATTGATGAATTAAACCGGGGGAAAATATTTTAAGAGAGTTGAAAAGAGAATTGGAGATACAGGAAGATCCTTTTGGAAGGGAGATAGGGGCTTGGGTAGAAATTTTTGAAATTAGGCAGTGGAAGAGGGTAGAGATAGGAGAAACACTTAGATTGAATAGTGAAGAAGTAGATACAGACAGAGATTAAGATCCAAGAGGGGAATATGGGAGGCAAGTAAAAAAAAAAAAGCATAGGAATTAAAGTACTGAAGTGGACAAGAGACGATGGATAGTTGATTACTCCTTGTTGTTCTGATTTGCCTTTCTTTTTCTATTTCCTTTTTTAGGTAGGTGACATGTTTAGAAGTTAGATAGGATATAAAGAGTGACGATTAAAAGATAGAATAAGAGATAGAAATAAGAGAAAGGAGGAATATTAGTGTATACACTTTTATATAATAAAATAAAAGCAATATTAAGAGAAAACATGGAATAATTGAATGACAGACTACAATTTAATATAAATGTGTATTATTATTAGAAATATATAAGTTGGTTGAATGTAATAACTATGATTAATTTTACCAGTTTTACTGGTACAGGTGCCACACTGGTCACGCATTGATGTATGTATATAAAATAAAAATTTAAAAAACTTGGGGGAAGCAGTGCAGGCAGTAAACACCTGCCTGCTTATTATTTGTTATTTCTGTTTTGTTTATTAAATACTAGAACACAAATCCATCTAATTGGATCCATATTTTGTTTTGTTGTAATTTTGTTTTAAGTTTGGTGATAATGAAGCAAACTGGTTGGCCCCACAACTTTTCAGCATACTGTTTATCTCTGACTATGAGAGAAATGTCTGTGTTTAGTATCTAGGTTTCCAATACCTTATGGAGGTCACTTCTTGGTCTTTGATTCCCAGAGCAGGGAACAATGGCTAAAAAAGATTACTTTAGTTGGATTTCAGGATATTGAGCAATGACATTCAGACCGTTCCCTGACCCCTCATTTTGGACCTATTGATATGGAATATACTTTCTGTTACAAAGTAAGAAAAGGTCTCACTTCTCTCCTCAGTATTCTGGTCCATTTTTCAGTCCTTGTGTTTGAGTTGAAAAAGAATCTTTTATTTTTTTGCCCTCTGTTCACATGGCATAACATTGGAAAAGGAAAGCTTCATCAATCACCAACCCCTCATTACCGATTCACTGTATTGCCATTCTTTGTCAATAGAAGATTTGGAGATCAAAGGAAAAGATCCCAAAAAACGATTCCATGTGTAACAATTTCCTACCTTTCTTAACTTTTTTTACGGAGAAAGTGACTACTGTCAGTATTTTCCAGTTCCACTAAAGTTTCAGTTTCTGCACAAACATAAGAAACTCCTCAGTCCTATACTTCTTAGCAGGAGGAAGTTAAAAGCAAACTGTCTACAGAATCCTTTATAAAACATACATAAAGGCATATTTCTGTTTCTGAGTATTTTCAAAGATTAATGAAGATTTTTTCCCCTTCTATACTAGCACACCATTCTGTTAGGTGGCTTAAAGATTTATATAACTTCTTTTAAATAAAAGACTACTTTCAGATGCTAAAATTCTCATTGAATGCTCTGCAGATTTTCAGATATTCAGATACACCACCATGCAGATATTGAGGGTTATGGACCGGGGGTCATTTTGGAAGTGGGGTACAGTTGTTTTTAAGGGGAAATGTATATTTCAAGCATTTGGGCGGGGGGGTGTCCTTCAAACCATTTTTTAATGTACAAAATGTACAAGAAAGGGGCTCAAGGCCTTGGCTTTACCTATTCTAGATGGGCTCTGGTGATTTTAAAGGAATGCCAATAAGTCATACCTTTTTGCAATTTGTTTCTTGTTTTCTATGTGGAACCTATATAGCTGCTGGAATAAGAGTGATAATAGTCTGAAAATTAGGTCAACTTATGGAGGTGGTCAGTGTAGGGAGGTGGTCAACTCTGGAGGTTTTACTGTATTTGGTTTGCTGATACAGAATATAAGGTCATATATGGAGAAACGTAACAATCCAGTTCAGCAGGATTCTTTGCACTAGGAAATAAATTAAAGGATTATAGGATTGACATTCCTTGCTGTAGCAGTTGCTATTGTTCCAGCATTCCCTCATGTAGATTTTTCCTGGGTGTTGGTTTAAAACAGTAGAAACTAGATACGGTATGGAAAAAATACTAGGTACTAGTTTTAAAAACAGGCACTGAAAATTTTAAGAATTTTCAGCACAGTGAATACAGTGGTACCTTTATACTAAACAGCTTTGGAACCCAACAAATTTGGTATTTAACGAATTTTGACATGAAACTTTTGTCCTAGTACCCATCGTTTGTTTGGTATTCAGCGCACAATCTCGAAGTTCTCAGTGTCGGCTCTCTTGTGACCAGGGGTGGGTTCCACGTGCAGTGGCATGCCGGTGCGATGCGCACACATCCCGATGATGCCAGCGTGCATGCGTGCATCCTCAGGCGCGTGTGCCCCATGTGATTTTGTTTACTGCGCATGCACAGAAGCAAAATCTCACGAGAGGACACTCGTGCGCAAGATTTTGGCGATTTTTTGCTTCCGTGCATGCACGGAAAAAGATGGTGCCGTGCGACGGCCCAGTTGCAACGGCACTAGAGCCGTTGGGCAATCGGAGGGCCGCTATTGGGACGGCAGAGTAGGCCGTTATGGTAGGAACCCACCCCTGCTTGTGACACACTACATTATTCTTTATCATACATATTGTTTGGTACTCAGTGCTCTTCCATGAACCAATTAACGATAACTACTTAGGTACCATTGTGTAACAGATTGTTCAAGAGTCTGTGGAATCTGTCTGTTGTTAAATACCCACCCACCTCTATGTCTGTCTGCCTGCCTGCCTGCTTGCCCTTCCTTCCTTCCTTCCTTCCTTCCTTCCTTCCTTCCTTCCTTCCTTCCTTCCTTCCTTCCTTCCTTGACTCTGGCCACAGGCATTTAGAAATAGCCCTCCATGTAGCATCACTTCCTCTTCTAACTTTAGGGAAGTTATTGCTATTTTTTCAACTGTTGTCAACAAGGTAGTACAGTATGGGCCAGAAGCCAGGCTGGGGAAAATAAATACCAATGCTGTTATTCCAGAATATACTGGCCAGCATATCTACTTCAACTTCTCAGCACTCTTCCCCCCCCACAATTAATCATGCCTTTCTATTCAAACTTCTGAGCATCTTCCTAGCCTACCAATCTTTAAGCTGCTGCGCCAGCATACTGTCCACCTGCTTGACAGATCTTTGCAGTGTCTTCCCTCCCTGCTTCCTTCCTTCACCAACATTCCAGGTATGTAGTATGCACATACCCTGCTCAGTCTTCCTAGCATTGTCCCTCTTGCCCCAGAACTCAACCAAGAAACCACATAGAAGCATACAGATTTTGAAGGGCAGGGGTCCCCAACTCCCAGACCGTTGCCCACTATCAGGCATGGCCTCTTTGAAACTTGCCTGCACAATTGTTGGGCAAGGATGTGCGCAACTCCACTTGCACAAGCAGCAGGTGATCGCGCTTATGTGAAAAGCTCCATTTGTGTGAGCAGTGTGCGCACCTGTTGCTTCAGCAATTGGAGCTGAATGTGGTCACACGCACACCCGTCACTCACAGGGAATGATCTCTCCTCCCTCCCCCTGCCAGGCTGCCAAGCTGGAAAGGTTGGAGACAGCTGTTGTAGGGGAAGCCATAACGGCTGTCTAGACATCTTGGCCAAGTAACAGATCAGCTTGTTGTTTGCTTGTTGTTTTGGAATGCTTTGGGGGATGAAATGTCCATTGTAAATAAACCACTAGAACAAAGTTGGTTAATATACCATATGTATATGAAATGTAGTTTTATCAACATAGAAATTTGGGTTACCACGCTGATCAATATTTGTATGATAGACATTTACTGTTATTTATGGGGTAACATTTTGTGGATTGCAATCAACTCCATCAAATATTTTACTAGGATAAAGACTACCGGTATTCCCAAAGATCACCTATTTCAGCCTCTGATTTTAGGGCACATGAGAGTCTATGTGAAAGGCAGTTGCTTCTGAAGTTATGCTTCCTGGGTATGGTATAGAGAAGCATTTCAAGATAACGTTTTTATAATATTACTGAATGAAATTGATGTTACCTGGAGTAATTCAATTTAATCAGTAAATTTTCAAGATAATGCATGTTCTGGATTTGCTTTGTGAATGATATTTTGGCTACAGATATGTACATACCTATATGCTACTACTTTTGTTTTATTGCAGGAAATTCCATAAGAAGTTGGGTCAGCAAGCTTGGTTGGTTGCTGCTATCACAGCTACAGAGTTCCTCATAGTGGTAAAATATGATCCATACACTTTAACACTGTCACTTCCTTTCTACATTACTCAGTGTTGGATCCTTGGAATCATGCTTGTGCTTGCGTGGACAGTTTGGCGCTTTTTCATTCAGTAAGCAAAATTTGATTCTTGACTGTCTAGGTAGGCTTGTAATCTTTAGGTTGTTTGTATAGGAATTTTAAAATACTACGGTACGATAAAAGTTATTAAACACATGAACAAACATCCATATTTTCAAGATGCCAAAGTTGGTAGACTCACTAATAGAAATTGATTTTCTTGTTGACTGTCAGGTAACCCTTTGATTAAAGATCTCTAATAATTATTATAACACTAGTTAATAATAATTATAAAATATAATTCTAACACTAGTTGCCCTATAATTCTGAAAGAAGCAAACTGTCTGTTCCCATTAGATATTCATTCATTCATTCATTGTATGTGCCGCCCATCTCATCACTAGGGCGACTCTAGAGCCAAGGAAGAGGAGAGAGTGAGTTAGTATACTGAACTAATCCCTCAAATGAAATTTCTTATCTAGACGATTTCTTGCTCTTTCTTATCGAAATAGAGAAATTGGACAGAAAGATATCCCATAGCATACTCTAAGACAGTGATGGCTAACCTTTTTTTCCTCAGGTGCCGAAAGCGCACGTGCACACGCGATAGCTTGCACGTGTGCGCCCACACCCATAATGCAATGCCCCTGCACCCCCCATGCTGCACCGCCCCCTGTGCATGTGTGCAACCCCTCCTGCACTGCACTGTCCCCCTGTGCATGTGTGCATGACCCACTGCATCCAACTTTTGGGCCTAACAGCCCATTCCAGACTTCCAGGAGGTCAATTTTTTGCCCTCCCAGAGCCTCCACGTGAGCCCTGTACTTACCTGGCATCCAAAATGGGCTGCGTGGACACTCCTGGGAAGCTGAAGATTAGCTGTCCGGCATGGCGCGCATGTGCAGTGGAGGTGACCTAGGGCGACGGTTCATGTGCCCACAGAGATGGCTCTCTGTGCCCCCTGTGGAACGTGTGCCATATCTTCGCCATCACGGCCCTAGGATATGAGGTTCTGTTTGGCAGAATGTATTCCATCTGGCTAGGCCATCTTATGCTCCCCATCTCTGATAAAGGAGGATAACGTGCTTTGAATTCAGTTTCAAGGTGCCACATAAACATATTTTGGGGATCATAACCCTCTCATTGGGATCATGTAGCAGCACTGGATTCCAGGAAAAGATATAGCTCCTTAAAGGTATTGCAGAGAGATGCTACGTTCATTCTTCTGCATGCCCTGAAATACTTTTTGGAGATCAGATCTGAAATGCTGCTCAGACATTTCTGCTTTGCGTTAAGTCTCCAAAGTGTTGGGGGTGGGTGGGTTTGAGAGTGGATTATCTCCCAGTTTGTTTATTTGGAAGGCTGATTAAAATGTACAGTACTTTTTAAACAGAATTAAGAGGTGCTTGAATATTCTCAATTGTTTTAGAGAAATGAAAGGAGCTACAGAGGTTTATTGCTTTTTTTAAAAAAGTAAAAATATTCTTGTTTTTTGTTTGTTTCAGTGATATCACCTTACGATATAAAGAGATAAGAAGGCAAAAGCAAGAACATAAATTTGGAAAGGATAAGTATTTAAGCAATGGTGATGGACAATCTCTACTGGTAAATGAGCACCTGAAGAATAAACTAAGAGAGAAAAAACTTTGATCCTGAGTAATCGGTGAAGGGCTAAGAGGGTTGATTTTCTTGATTTGCAAGTTTAACCCTCCCTCATTTTGTAATTTTCAATGTTTTCTCATGTGTGAGAATCCTTTTGGAAAAGATGCCACTTAATCTCTTGGAGGAAAGTGTTTACAACTAACTGTAGAAGTAGTGCTCCTTCCACAGGGGAACCTCAAACCAAGAGTGGTAAATGTGGGTGTCACCTCACAAAGAGGAGGATTGGGGAGCCAGCCTCCCCATTCTGGAAAACTGTTACCATTTGGGTCATCCTGAACATGTTTTATGGAATAAATCGGTGCACTGTGAAAAGCAGTTTGATGTTTTCTGCTGAAAGTAGTTTAAGCTATAGTGATAATTCATGTTCTTGTTCTTATGGTTCATTTAACAATACAAAAAAGAGGGATGCAACTGAAGTATGAGAACAAACTGCAAAATTTGCACAGTACACTAATGCAGCCAGCCTTTGAAAGTCCTGAATTTAACTGCCTGGATAAAGGTGCTTTACTTTGAACAACTGGCTAGTACATTACACTCTCAAATACCTCTTTGTTGACTGTCTCTTTAGGAAAGGCATCTCTTTAGAAAGGATGCTGATTAGCCAAATAGTGAAAATGAAGGCAAAAGCAGGTAGAAATGTGTCCTAGTTTTAGTCATATGAATCAAAGTGAACTTTAGTTTTATTCTTCTGCAAATGCGATACTTATTATTCTTGCCAGGACTGTGTTAGGGTGTTGCTCCTCTGTCGAATAAACCAAAATATATGACATGGATGTTCAGAATCATTTTTTTTTAAACTTCTAGAATAGGGATGGGCCCAAGTGTCCTTTCAGATATTATCAAACAGTTCTCAACAGTCCAGAAAGCATGGCTACCTGTGCTGGATAATGGGAGTTGCCCATCCCTGTTGTAGAAATTATGGGCAAGTGGAATGGGCATAATCAGCCACTAAATGTTGATAGAAGTATATTATCATCTCTCAAGCCTCTAGACCAAGAGCAGCAGCTGTCTTGCTTGTCACATTCTCTCAAAATAATGTTTGTTTTATGAACATCTTCGTTTTCATATTTTTAAAACAGCTAGGTCGAATTAATTTACAGGTAACACTCATTTTTATCTTAACACTGTAATTGGATCTCGAATAATTAGACTTGGAGGAATTTATTTTGAAATGTTTTATTCTTTGGACATGCATATAAGCTAAAATGCTGTATTTCTACTTGCCTCTTCTCCCTGTACGATCTCAAAGTGCCGCTACTTAAAGCACAGTGCATAGATCTTGGCTCCCTTTTATAATACTTGAACTGCAAAATAAGTCTTTCCTTGCCTTGTTTCCAGGATACCACTAATATTTTCCTTTTAAACAAAGGACGCTTTCATGAAAAGAAAAAAAAATCCATATAAATGAATGTTGAAAAGTTCAGAAGCCCCAGGTTGAAATTCTTCATTGAGTACCTAGTACATTTCAATTTAAGATTTACATAGTCTCTATCTGTTTTGTACTAGTAGATTCTGCCCCTCTTTGTAATTTTGTATTGTAAAGTCTTTCATGTAATTCTGGTGGTAACAAGTGCAATGGGGAAAAACTTGAAAATATTTTTTTTTTGTTTTTTTGTTGAGGAAGTAATTGTGTAAAAACTGAAGTATGTGAAAAATGCTACTTTTGTTTTCAAAATTGAAGTTGACTTACTCTCAAACCATTACTTTCACACTGATCTTTATGTTCATGAAACAGTCTTAAAATTATAGTATGGCAAATTGAACAAATGTAATAAAAGAGTATTTGCTGGTATGCTTCTGAGTTACAAACGTTATTTGGGAAGGGAAGTGGTTCTCATGACCCGTGTAGATAGTTTTACATACACACGTAACTATCCGGTCAAATTTGCATTGTTTTTTCTTCTACTTCACCGTCATACATTGTATTCGTTTTTTAAATGTCCCAGTTTTCTTTTTCAGAATCTCAACCTGCCTTATTTCATGTTTAATACCAAAACACTTTTAAGCGCTTTATTTTTTTCATGCATACTTCATTATATACTGTATTATTATAATAGTATATAGCATATTATTATAGAATGCTCTACTACTGTGATGGCGAACCTTTTCGGCACTGAGTGCCCAGAGCACTGGAAACCTGGACTTCAGGTTTCCAGTGCGCATGCGTGTGCCAGAAACCAGAAGAGCAGCTGGCAACGGCACGCGTGCTCAGAGAGGGCTCTACATGCCACCTCTGGCACATGTGTCATAGGTTCACCATCATGGCTCTACTATGTTCAACAACCAGCTGTCACTCCATATTTGTGCAAAGTATTCTATAATTCAAACCTATTTATTTTATTGCATGTGTCCTAGTGTATAGTGTATAGTAAATGTTTCTCACATTCATACATTTCTCAATGACCTGCTAAAGAGAAGGGAATCTTCTATGCATATTCTTGCTGGACATAAGCTAGTATACTTATATAAAGCTATACTGCACTTCCTAAATTTTTAGTTTATTTTGCCATTCTCTATTCATGTTGGGAGATTAAACTTTTTGTTAATTATTTTCCACATTGGATGTGTACTTTCTCTTCCTTCCTTTAACTTTTACTTCTTTTTGTGCAATGCCCATTATTTCCCAGGATCTATTCTTGATGCTAGCAAATATAATCTTCCCCACATTCACAATTTCTCATTACCCTTATAGCCTTCACTGATTTTCTGTCTTTCAACATACTCAGTCATGCTTTTCATTTTATTCTTTTTCTGTACATAATATGCATATACTTACATTTATTTTTTTTCTAAACACACATTCATCAGTTGCCATTTTTATTCATTTGGAGTCTCTAAGTGATCCAGTCGCACTTACTTTACTTTCTTGCCTTATTCCCACCCATTCATTCAGCTCTTTCGGCAAAATTAGATGATTCCTTTGAATTACTTTATAGATCATCTTTCAATCTGCTTAGAAGGGCTTAGGGCAGTGATGGCGAGCCTTTTTTGCTCGGGTGCCAAAAGGGCGCCCGTGTGTGTGCCCACACCCATAATGCAATGCCTTCCCCCCCCCTGCGCATGCGCGCACAACTCCCTGTGCTCTGCCCCACGCACATGCATGCAGGCCTCACTGAAGCCTCTGGACTTCCAGTAGGCCTGTTGGGCCGTTTTTTTGCCATCCACAGCTTTCGGAGGCTTTCCGGAAAACTAGGGAGGGTGAAAACGGCCTCTCTCCCAACCTCTGGAAGGCTGAAAATCAGCTGGGTAGTGCGCACATGTGCACTGGAGCTGACATAGGGCAACGCCTCACGTGCCCTCAGAGATGGCTCTATGTGTCACCTATGGCACGTGTGCCATAGGTTCACCATCACGGGCTTAGGGCATGGAAATGGTGGCAAGGTGAATGGGCCTTTTACTGTGGGGTCCTAGTTGTGCAATAAGCACCTCATTTATAACATCTTTAGCTATTACCGAAGATGGAGTATATTATTTTTGTGCTGGCTAAACTGGGTGAAAATGTACTGTTCTTAGATCTTTTGGGACCAGAACAAAGTGAACAACAAGGGAATTTTGCAATAGGTTAAGACATGGTTAGAAGAGATACTAAATAAAGACATAGATATGAAACCAGAATTGTTCTTACTAGGAATTATCCATGAGAAATATGAAAAAGGACAGATAGGTTTAATCCTACATATAACAACGGCTGCAAGACTGATCTAAGCGCAATACTGGAAAAATGAAAAAACTCCATCGAAAGAAGAAATAATAGAAAAAATATTGACACATGCAGAATTGGACAGACTAAACTGGACATGAAAGATAAGGGGGAGGCAGAATACTTGGAAATATGGGATAAATTTTATAAATGGATAGAAAGGAAAAATGGTCAGAGGAGTAGTGAGTAATGATTGGAAAAAGGGAAATTAAATAAGGTTCGGATATATAAATAAACAATGATGAGGGATACATATGTAAGATCAGAAAAGTAATGTATATTGAACAATAATGATATTTATTGTTATGTTAATTTAAACATTTGGTCCCCACCTGTCACTCAGCTCTCACCGGTGGCTCCTAGCAGCTGTAGCATGCGCAGCGGCCACACCCCGGGCAACAGCTTCGACAGGCTGGCCAAACCAGGTTG